>JAQZBX010006813.1:0-46618 GCA_029593785.1 Cabassous unicinctus | reverse complement strand
TCTGCAAAAAAGGCCATTGGGATTTTTATTGGGATTGCGTTGAATCTGTAAATCAGTTTGGGTAGAATTGACATCTCAATGATATTTTGTCTTCCAATCCATGAAAACGGAATGTACTTTCATTTATTTAAGTCTTCTTCAGTTTATTTTAGCAATGTTTTATAGTTTTCTGAATACAGGTCCTTTATGTCCATGGTAAGTTTATTCCTAAACATTTGATTGTTTTAGTCATTATTATAAATGGAATTTTTTTTTCTGATTTCCTCCTCAGATTGCACATTAGTTGTGTATAGAAACACTATTGATTTTTGCATGTTAACCTGTATCCTGCCACTTTGCTGAACTTATCTATTAATTCTAGTAGCTTTGTTGTGGATTTTTCAGGATTTTCTAGATATAGGATCATGTCATCAGAGAATAGTGAAACTTTTATTTCTTTCTTTCCTATTTGGGTGTCTTTTATTTCTTTGTCTAACCTAATTGCTCTAGCTAGAACTTCTAGCACAATATTGAATAATAATGGTGACATTGGGCATCCTTGTCTTGTTCCTGTTCTCATCAGGAAAGCTTTCATTCTTTCACCATTGAGTACAATGCTAGCTGTAGATTTTTCATATATGAACTTTATCATATTGAGAAAGCTTCCTTCTATTCCTATCTGTAGTGTTTTTTATCAGAAATGGTGCTGTATTTTGTCAATTGCCTTTTCTGCATCAATCGAGAGGATCATGTGATTTTTCTTCTTCAATTTATCAGTGTGGTTTATTACATTAATTGATTTTCTTGTGTTGAACCACCCTTGCATATCTGGGATAAAACCCACTTGATTGTGGTATATAATTCTTTTAATGTGCTTTTGGATTTTATTTATGTTGAGGATTTTTGTATCTATATTCATTAGAGATATTGGTCTATAATTTTCTTTTTTCATAGTATCTTTATCTGGTTTTGGTATTAGGGTGATGGTGGCTTCATAGAATGAGTTTGGTAGCATTCTTTCCATTCAATTTTTTGAAAGAGTTTGAGCAAGATCAGTATTAGTTCATCTTTGGCTAATTGGTTGAATTCACCTGTGAAACCATCTGGTACTGGGCTTTTCATCTTTGGGAGGTTTTTGATGACTTTTTCAATATCTTCACTGGTGATTGGTTTGCTGAGGTCTTCTATTTCTTGTAAAGTCAGTGTAGGTGGTTCACGTGTTTCTAGGAATTTGTCCATCTCACTTACATTTTCTGGTTTTTTGGCATACAGTTGTTCATAGTATCCTCTTATGATCTCTCTTATTTCTTTGGGATCAGTGGTAATATCCCCTGTCTCATTTCTGATTTTGTTTGCATCTTCTCTTTTTCTCTTTGTCAGTCTAGCTAAAAGTTTGTCAATTTTGTTGATCTTCTCAAAGAACCAACTTTTGGTTTTGTTGATTTTCATATTTTTTTTCTTCCATTTCATTTATTTCTGCTCTGATCTTTACTATTTCTTTCCTTTGGCTTGGTTTGGGATTAGTTTGCTGTTCTTTTTCTAGTTCTTCCAGGTTTGCAGTTAGATCATCAATTTTAGCTCTTTCTTTTTTTAAGATGTAAGCATTGAAGGCTATAAATTTTACTCTCAGCATTGCCTTTGCAAGATATGTTGTGTTCTCATTTTCATTCATCTCAGGATATTTGCTGAATCTCTTGCAATTTCTTCTTTAACCCACTGTCTAAGAGTGTATTGTTTAATCTCCATATATTTATGAATTTTCCCTTTTTCCTTCCATTATTGATTCCAGCTTCATTCTGTCATGATCAGAGAAAGTGTTTTGTATAATTTCAATCTTTTTTAATTTATTGAGACTTGTCTTGTGGCCCACATATGGTCTCTCTTGGAGAAGAATCCATGAGCACTTGAAAAGAATGTTATCCTGCTGTTTTGAGGTGCAATGATCTATTTATTTATTTATCATATTATTCAAGCTCTCCGTTCTTTATCCTGTCCAGATGTTCTATCCAATACTGAGGGTGGTGTATTGAAGTCTCCAACTATTATTGTAGAGACATCTGTTTCTCCCTTCAGCTTTGCCAGTGTGTGCCTCATGTACCTTGGGGCACTGAAGTTTTGTCCCTTTTATTAATATATAATGACCTTCTTCATTCCTTATAACAGTTTTGCATTTGAAATCTATTTTGTCTGATATTAGTATCGCTACTCCAGCTCTTTTTTTGGTTACTATTTGTGTGGAATATTTTTTTCCAACCTTTCACTTTTAACCTGGTTGTGTCCTTATGTCTGAGATAAGTCTCTTGTAGACAACATATAGATGGCTCGTATTTTTTCATTCATTCTATCAGTCTGTGTCTTTTGATTGGGGAGTACAAGCCATTAACATTCAATGTTATAACTCTAAAGGCATTACTTACTTCATCCATTTTAACCTTTGACTTTCTGTTGTCATATTGTACTATAGTCTATCTTTTTTAACCTTTCTAATAATCTTCATTTCTACACTCTTCTCCAAGTCTTTCACCCTTGTTTTTTCCTTTCAGTCTGCAGTATTCCCTTTAGTATCTCTTGTAATTTTGGTCTTTTGGTAACATAGTCTATGAGTTGTTTTTTTTCTCTATGAAGACTTTGAACTCCCTTTCATTTTTGAAGGACAGCTTTGCTGGATACAGAATTCTTGGCTGGCAATTTTTCTCTTTCAATACCTTAAATACATCATACCACTTTCTCTCTCCTCCATGGTTTCTGATGAGAGGTGGGCACTCAATCTTATCAAGTTTCCCTTGTATGTGACGCTTTCCTTTTCTCTTACTGCTTTCAAAATCTTCTCTTTATCTCTGATATTTGTTATTCTGAATAGTAGATGTCTTGGGATAGGTCTATCCATGTTTATTCTGTTTGGGGTGTGTTGTCCTTCTTGAATACTGATATTTATGTCTTTCCTACGAGTTGGGAAGTTTTCAGTCATTATTTCCTCAAATATTCTTTCTGCCCCTTTTCCATTTTCTTCTTCTGGGACACCAATAATGCATATGTTTTTGCATTTTGCATTGTCATTCAATTCCCTGAGACTCTGTTCCATTTTTTTCCATTCTCTTCTCTTTCTGTTCTCCTGTCTTTTCCAGTTCAGATGCTCTGTCTTCGAAATCACTAATTCTGTCTTCGAGCAATCCAAATCTGCTTTTATGTACCTCTAATGTATTTTTAATCTCATCCATTGTGTCTTTCATTCCCATAAGGTCTGTTACTCTTCTTTGCAAACTTTCAAATTGTTCTTTATGCTCACTCAGTATCTTTTTAATATCCTTTATCTCTTTAGTCATATTTTCTTTCAATTCTTTAAATTGATTTAGGAGACTTGTGTGATTATCATTGATTAAATGTCTTAAATCCTGAATCTCTTCAGGATTTTTGGTTTGTTCCTTTGGCTGGGCCATCTCTTCCTGTTTCCTAGTATGCCTAGTAATTTTTTGCTGATGTCTAGGCATCTGATATGTTGGTGAACTTACTCTGATGGCCAATTTCTCTTGCCTATTGTTATTATTTTTTCACAGCTCTTCTTTGATATTTGGTTCAACTTATCCTATGTCTCTAAAATTGCCCAGTGTAAGTTATCAAAATTGTGCCAGGGACTCACTAATGGAGTACAGACTTTCTCCCAAGGTAAAGAGAGCTCCAAAAGCAATTTTTGTCCATGAAAGTTCCAGACCAGCCAGCAGATGGTGCTCGTTGGCACACCTTTCCACAGAGGTGTATCTCTCTAGGTTTTCCTTTGTTTTTGTCTGACCAGAGCCGAGATTCAAAGCGAGCTCCACTGGCCAAATTCACTGAAGAAAAGCCCCTGACTCCCCCTCCCTTTTCCCTTGTAACTGCTAACAGGGAGGAAGACATCTGCTCCCCTCTCTGTCAGCTACAAAGAGCCAGGGATAGGGGGGGAGCCCTTCCCAGTGGCTGGGAGGTTTAATAACTCACAGTTTGTTGTTTTGATTCTTCATCTCTCTGTCTCTCACTCTCCTGGGAGTTGTAAAGCACTGTCATGGTCTGCTGACCCCCTAAGCAGGCTCTCAGGCAGCTTTTGGTTCTTTCTCCGTTGTTTTTGTGAGTGAGCTGAGCCTTATCTACCTAATCCAACACTATCTTCCCACGATCCCCTCATCATCCTTTTGTTAGCTGTCCTGAGTGAGTGAAATGAACTGGAGAGTAGGAATTGACTGCAACTCTGCTAAGGTTGAGGGCTCACCCGGCATATGAATACCCAGAAGATTTAAGTCTCTGGGACATATGTTTAATGGGCATAGTGGTAATTATAGGCCCAAATAAATGGGGCAGAAGAACCATGTGCAGGAAAATTATAAATGAGTCTAACTCTGATACACTGGGGGAAATGGGTTATCATATATTCCAAGGTAAGGCCCACTGATGGGGTGCTGATTTCCTGGGGTTGTCTGTCCTGCCTATATTGTCTAGATGTCTCTAGAGCCCTCAGGAGCACCCCTACTTAAGGCACTGTTTACTGTGGCAGTCAGTGAGATCCTGCTAAGATGTTCATAAGCGTAACCTCTAGAAACTGACTCACTTTGAAATCTTAGCCATAAAAATTCATTTGTCTTTAATATTTCCTCCTTTTGGTCTAGGTTTTTTTTCCAAATGCATTGTTAATTGGAGCTTGGTATTAATTCCTCAGTACCAGGGAAGCTCATCCCTGGGAGTCATGACCCATGTTGGGGGGGAAGGTAGTGAATTTATATGCTGAGTTTGGCTTAGAGTATGTCTTAGGCAATATATATTACTAGGCTAAGTTTTGATTTCACAGGTGCAAGGTTCATAAGTACAACCATTAATATCAAGGGCCTGGTGTATTGGACTGTCCTCCTTTGCTAGGCACTGCCCATGTACTCTAGAGATTCTTGACACTCTATGAGAGAATGTAGCAGGACTCCCCAGGATGGGAATTCAATGTTCCATCAGTTATTTTTTGGGTCTCCACCCACTGAGACAACACCCCATGACCACATGAACACATTTATATTCTGTAGAGACATACCCCAGGTGCACCCCACCTCACACATCCCCCCACCACCAATACCCCAAACCAGTGATCCTTCCCTACCACAGTTGCAACCCTTCTGCAATCCAAAACCTCCCCCAAAGCCAACAAAATAATAATAATAAAATTAATTTAAAAATAAAAAAAAAATTTTTTTCTGCATTTTGAGCTTCATCACCATAAGATCTGTTATCTTTTATGTATATTGACAATTTCTTCTGTATGTTTCCCCAGTGTCTTTTTTTTTTCTTTCACTTTAGTTTCTGAGAAGCTTTAGGTTATATAAAAGTCACATAGAAAATATAGGGTATTTCCATATACCCCAGTCCCTCCCCCACACACATGCTTCCCTACCAATAACATCCTACATGAATATGGTACATTTGTTGCAAATGATGAACAAATATTGAAGCATTACTACTAACCATTGTCAACGGTTTACATTATGGTTTACCTTTTGCACCATACACTTTTATAGGTTCTAACAAAATGTATAATGGCCTGTATCCATCATTGTAAGATCATGCAGAACAATTCCAATGCCCCAAAGATGCCCCATGTTCTACCCATTCTTCCCTTCTCCTCCCCTCAGAATCTATGGTAACCACAAAATTTCAATTTTTGAAGAATAAGGTTTGTATTAGTCAGCCAAAGGAATGCTGATGCAAAATAACAGAAATTGGTTGGTTTTTATAAAGGGTATTTATTTGGGGTAGAAGCATATAGTTACCAGGCCATAAGTTACTTCCTTTACCAAAGTCTATGGCCATGTGTTAGAGCAAGATGGCTGCCAACGCCTGCCAGGGTTCAGGCTTCCTGGGTTCCTCTCCTCCCAGGGCTTGCCTCCCTCCAGGCTCAAGCTTGCTTCTCTCTACAAGGCCAGCTGTAGAGTATCTTTTCCTGAGGACTTCTCTCCTTCCTCACGACCAAGCTCCTCTGTGTGTTCACTTCCACGGGCTCCAGCATTAAAAACTTAGTATCAGAACTCCAACTCTGTCCTTTGCCATGTCTTTTATCTGTGAGTCCCCACCTACCAAGGGGCGGGGACTCAACGCCCTACTGACGTGGCTCAATCAAAGCCCTAATCATAATTTAATCATGCCCAGAGGAACAGACCAGTTTACAAGCATAACCCAATATCTATTTTTGGAATTCATAAATAATGTCAAACTGCTACAAGGTTCATAGTTACATGCATTAATATTGAGGGCTTGATATACTGGTCTGTTTTCTTTTATTAGATACTGCTTATGTAGTCGAGATGTTCTTGCCCCTCTATTTGAGAACATAGCAGGACTCCCCAGGAAGGGAGTTTAATATTTTCTTGTTTATTGTGTGGGTCTCCACTCACTGAGATAACACCCTATGCCAAGATGAACACATTCATATTCCACAGAAGCATGCCCCAGGTGCACTCTTTCCCTCATATCCCTCCTCCCCCAATGCCCTGCACCAGTGACCCACCCCTACCATATTTGACACACACACACACACAAAAAAAAAAACATTCCCACCATTGTAGTTTCAACCACAGACCTACAAATCTCAGGAGTTCACCTGTTCCTTTCTCCAGCTCTCCCCTCAGTTCCATGGATAGTCCATCCCAACCTTCCCACCCTGCTCACCCTCACATTCCAGCACTGTCAACCCCACTCACATCCCTGCACCAACATCACCCCCATCCACTGCCAAACCACCCCCTTCCACTTTATCATGGGTTTTACCCATATTAAGCATCAGCTCACCCTACTCTACTACCTTTCTCTCACCTGATAACCTGTGAGTCTGATATGGATAGGCTTAGGTCATGTCACTGAAGTCATGCAATATTTGTCCTTTAGTAGCTGACTTACTTCACTCAACATAAGGTCTTCAAGATTCATCCATATTGTCAATGTGTCAATACTTCATTCCTTCTGACAGCTGAGTAATATTCCATTGTATAATACCAGAAGAATTGTTTTTCACCAAACATCATAAGCAAATATTTAGTCTAATTTCCAACCTATTGCACTGTGATTCCTGCTCCTTTATCGGTCCCTAATTGTCCATAGAACATTAGGACATTTTAAATTCAATAAAAACAAACACTGGATATTATCATGTGCCAGGCCCTGTACAAGCCACTTGGAATAAAAAATGAATACAGTTCCTGGTAGATTTGGAGATAAAAAGAAACTAAGGGTCTCTCAAATGTTAGCCTCTCATCTTCACAAGGCTAAATCAGCTGCTAAGAGTAGAGGACAATGAGGAAGAAAAATACATTCAAGGCAGAGGACACGAGGAGAGGAGCAAAGTTTAGAGCCTGCCATTAAAATAAGGGTTCACAATGGAACAAACAGTAGACAAATTGCTTCACAGCCATTGTCTTTTTAATCCTTAAAACAATCTTTTGATGTATATACATTATTCTCATTTTACAGATTAAGAAACTGAGGTTCAGAAGGTCAAATGATGTGTCCAAAGTCAGACACACAAAGTCTGGTGAATTATAGAATCAAGATACAACCCACTCTCTAAAAGAATTGGCTAGGGAGAAGGAAAGAGCTGCTGCATGGCACTAAGGGCCGTGCTCACTTCAGCATCTACAAACTCTCAGTGACAGATATCTGTACAACCTGGCAATTTTTTTCCAGCAAGGTTTGGCAACCCCAGAAAAAGAATGAACAAAGCTAATTGTTGAATTCATCCACATTTGACTGAGGATTTCTCTGGCTAAAGCATAATGTTGGTAAGGAAATTGAATATGCTGAAGAATCCTGTGGATGTGGATGTTAAATTAGGAAGGCGAGGTAGTGCTGACATTTAGGGTTGGCTTATTAGAAAAATTAAGATGGCTGATAGACTACAGGATTCAATATAGACAAAGAAGAGAGTGAATAGGGGTCACAAAGTGGAAAAGATGAAATAGAAAATACAATCAGAATGGGAATTCCAAATTAGATTTTAAAGATAGAGTTATGGAAGGACTAAGCCTGTAATCTATCTTGGTGTTATGAGGAGAAGTCTGCTGGGGAGCATCTGGGAGAGTTTTTCATTACTAAAACAAGTCGCCACAGGAAAGAGACAGTCACTCTTCTTCCTATGGATGCTGTAGTGTCTGGGTGATTTTTCTGAAACTACTGTAGCCAACTTGCTACCAGTTGAAGGATGAAGCCAATACAGAGGGGAGAAGAGAGTCCAAGGGAATTCCAGAAAAAGAGAGTCAGAGCTCTGGTGGGTATTGCTGAAACTTCCTTATCTTTGAACTTCCTGAGTTGTAAATTCTCTTATCCTTTAAGTCAAATTAAACTGGGGGCTTCTATTACTTGCAGCCCAAGACAGCTTAATTGATTCAAGAGTGGTTCCTTGAATCAATTAACTGTGTTTGCACAATTGTAAATAACGACTATAGATTGAAACCTGAGCTAAGATGCAGATGATAATGGGCTGATCCATGGGGAGCAGATGTAGCTGAAGTGGCTGAGTGCCTGCTTCCCATGTACAAGGCCCTGGGTTCAATCCCTGGTACCTCCTTTAAAATAAAATAAAAATTTAAAGGTTAAAATGGCAAACAAACATCATGAGTCTTAGGAGAGGGAAAGTTTTGGAGTGATGATGTAAGAGGAATGGTCTAAGAACAGCAATGGTCCAGGAAGCTAAAAGACATTCTAATATGTTATAATAAAAATAATGTATATTCACTTAATCAACAATTGAATACCTATAAAATACCAAAATTGTGCTTTGTGCTAAGGACACGATGGTGAGCGTATTAGACAAAGAGATGCTGATGCAAAATACCAAAAATCTGTTGGTTTTTATAAAGGGTATTTATTTGGGGTAAAAACTTAGAGTTACAAGGCCCTAAAGAGTCCAACTCAAGGTACCATAAGAGGTACTTTCTCACCAAAGTCTGTTGCCATGTGTTGAAGCAAGATGGTTGCCAATCTCTGCAAAGGTTCAACCTTCCTCTTCCTCTTAAGCCTGCATGGATTCAGCTTCTTCGGATCTCAGCTGTAGCCTGGAGTGCTTGTTTCTTTCCGGGCCTTCTCAGCTGCTCAGAGTTCTGGTCTCTTCAGCTGCAAACTATCAGGTGAATGACTCAGCTCTCCCCAGGGCTTTAGCTGTTTGCGCTTTCTCCTTTCTGTCACATGGCAGGACCGAAATGGCCAAGTTCTCTCCTCTTCCGTGTCTTTTTCTGTGTGTCTTCTTAAGTTAATGTGTGTTTCTATCAGTCCATCAAAGGGGTGGGGACTCAGCCCTGAGTTACACCCTATTGACATGGCTGAATCAAAGCCCTAATCCTGATTTAATCAAGTAAATGTAAAACCTTTGAATTTAATACAATCAAAGGGTGTCACACCCAGAGGAACAGACCAGTTTACAAACATAATATCTTTTTTTCAATTCATAAATAATATCAAACTGCTACAGTGAGGAAAAGTAGACATAGTTTCTGCCCTAATGAAGCTTATAGTCTAGAAGAAAACATAGATATTATTCAATAACTACACAAATATCAAATTACATCTATTACAAATAAGATTATATTTGCTACAAAGGAGATGTTTAGATATATAGGTTGAGATAACAAAATGTACAAACTTCAAATTACTTCCTTCCATTCCAAATGAATATAAATGCTACAGAAATAACTATAAATAAAAATGTTTTAAAATAGACAGCTTGAGAGGGAAGGACAAAGAGAGAGAGAGAGGGAGAGGGAGAAGGTGAGGGAGAGATATTAAGGTGTGAGAAACAGAGAAGGAATCCATAGTGTTGAGTAGGAACTGAAATCAGGACGTTGACAGAGGACCCACACAACATGCAGGCCCATGGGGCTGGGATTTTGTTGCCCTATGATGAAGGGAGCTGAAACTATGGGAGCCAAATGATGTGCTAAGTCAGAACTTGCTTCACTCTGTAAAACTATGCACTGGGAAGGGTTACTCATGTAAAAACTGTGGCTGGAGGATTTCCACACACTTGCCCAAACTGAAGAACAGAAGGCAAATATTTGTCCCTGTCCTGGGACCAGAAGCTTCTCTCTATATCTCACATAATGCAGGGCTCAGATTCAATTATCCCAGTTGTACAAAACTTCAGAGTGGGAGAAAACAAAGTAGGAGGCTTTAAATAGCCATTGTGGAGAATGGGTGAATAAATTAACAAGGCATAATAGGGACTAATTAAAGTTAGGATTATCATTTTATAGCTGAACCACCCTGACCTATTGTGTGACTTCCGCCAACAGTACTTGGCACAGATACAAAAGGAACAGAGAAGTGGATACATCCAGGATCAGAGATTTGCCAGTCCAAAGTGATGAACAAAACAGAGGTGCAAGAGAATATTGGCTACAAGAAGAAGTGTTTTTTAAATCATTAGCCTTAGACTCTTGATTGTATATAAGAGGGAAATGGAAAAAAGAAGGTAGATAGATTGAGAGAAGTAAGAGAAGCCAGGAGAAATATTGGATTACATGTTATGAAAAAGCTGAAGGAAACTCTAATGGGAATGTTGAGCATGCAACTTTAAGGAAAGGAGATTATATGGCCACAGATAGAGATGAATAAATTAGTGATTTTGTAAGTGGATCAGTTAGAAGTGTTAATTATTAACATGAAAGTGCTTGACTGAGTGGAGTGGAGGAGGAGACCATGACTAATTAGGATATCAAGAAAACAAGAGTTAAAGGTATAAAATTGGATATCCATATAGATGTTTAGGTAATGTGGAAAGATGGCAGGAATAGGGATGGAGAAGGTTAGCCAGGTGCCAGTGTTTGAGATAAATGGCAGGGGAAGTGATTGGGAAAGTTGGTATATGATAGAAAACAATGGAGGAGAGGATAATAAAGCTAATTAGAGTGTCAGTGGAGAGGATTTTTGCAAGATGGTGGAGAAATGTAAGTAGCAATGGTGAGCTAAGAAAACATCAGGTCTACCTTCTGATCTTAAGATACATAAGCTTTGTGAAAATAAACAGCCACAGTCATTTATGAGGGCTTCAGATCATCTCAGGAAAGAGCCAGATTTCGTTATGGGCAAGAATGTAGAGAGAATACTCAGGAAAGAGGTTGAGAATATGAGGGGTCAGTGTTGTTGGCCATGGTGCTACAGAGAGAATGGTAAACAGTTTGGGAGGTGAGAGAATATAGAGGGGCTAGTTCAGGAGGCAGCAAGCATGATAAGTACTTCACTTGGGCTGTGATGGATTAAAAAGGAATGAGAAGCACGGAGGATCTAGTTTCAGTGGTCTCTTTGAATAAGGGAGTCATCAGTCCCAGTGGTCAGAAGACTTGACTCACTTAACTGGAATGCTGGTGGAACCAGAAGCTGTGGATAAAACTAGATGAGCTTGTTGCTCAAATGTGGCCTCTCTCTAAGTCAAACTCAGCAAATAAACCCACTACCTTCCCTTCCATGTGGGACATGACTCCCGGGGATGAGCCTCCCTGGCACCGAGGGATTTTTACTAAGCACCAACTAGTGATGCATCTGGAAAAAGAGCTTGAACCAAAAGGGGGAAATATTAAATACAAATGATTTTTTATAGCTAAGAGATTTCAAAGTGGGTCAGGAGGCCATTCAGAGATTACACTTACACACATCTCAGCAGGATCTCATTGACTGCCACAGTAAAAAGTGCCTCAAGTAGGGGTGTTCCTGAGAGCTCTAGAGACATATAGACACTATAGACAGTGCAGACAACCCCAGGAATTCAGCACCCTGTCAGTCAGCCTTACTTTGGAATATATGCTCCCCAATGTAGCAGAGGTAAATTCATTTATAATTTCCCTACACATGACTCTTCTGTCCTTTTAGTTTGAACCCATAATTAGCACCATACTCATTAAATATATGTCCCAGAGACATATCTTTGGTCTGTTCATATGCTGGTTAAGCCCTGAATCTCAGCAGAGTTGCAACACCTACTCTCCAGTTCATTTGACTTGTCCAGGACAACTAACAAAAGGATGATGATGGACAACACTCAACCCAAAAAACAGAGAGTAGCCACAACTGCAAGCAAGACAGCCCCATCCATCTGCCCCATGGGATCTAAGCCCTTCTCAATCAGAAATAGAGTAGGCCTAATCATCCCCAAATCCTCAAGATTGAGGAATGAACAAACATAAGGGGGGACTGCAACTATGGACTAAAGGAGACATTATTATTCTAGCAATGGAAGAACCTGTATCATTGATATAAAGGCAGTGGCCACCAGAAGCTCTGAGGGGACGGAGAGGGAAGAATACGTGTAGCAAGGGTCATTTTTGGGACATTGGAATTGTCTTGCATGACACTGCAATGATGGATACAGGCCATTATATATTTTGTCAAAACCTATAAAATTGTGTGGTATAAAGTGTAAACTATAATGTAAACTATAGACCATGGTTAGTAGCAATGCTTCAATATGTGTTTATCAATTGTAACAAATGTACCACACTAATGCAAGGAGTTGTTAATGGGGGAGAGTGTGGGAGAGAGAGGGGATGGGGTATCTGGGAATCCCCTATATTTTTGATGTAACATTTATGTAATCTAAAGTTCTTTAAAAGAAAAAACTATTTTAAAAAACTAGATGAGCTTCCATGTGTTGAATGAGCATCACATAACAAGTATTGCTTGTATTTATTTCATTTAAACCTTATTATACAATAGCCCTGTGAGTTAAGTGGCATTATTCTCATTTTATAAATGAAGAAACTAAGGCTTAGAGAGACCAAGGTGGAAAATCAGAATTTAAAATTTACCAGAGGTTGCTACCACTGACCCCTGAACTATACATTGCCAAAAATATACCCTGAATACTTTGTTTGGCATACATGCTTTCAAAGAAAATACACACAGCTCAGCAGCTAAAGAAGATATACCTAGACTGAGGCCAAGGTGGTGGTGGGAAAGAACAGAGAGTTATTGTTTAATGGGTGCAGAGTTTCTCATTGAGGTACTGAAAAAGTTGTGGTAATGGATGTTGCTGATGGTAGCACAATATTGTGAATGTAATCAGTACAACTGAATTGTACACTTGAGAGTGTTTAAGATGGAAATCTTTGAGTTACATATATATTTCCACAATAAAAAGTTTTTAAAAAATGAAAAATCTGATTCATTTCTGGCCATGACAGAGTAACTACCCTAAACAATTATAAAAGTGGACAAAATATATACAGAAATTGCTTTCAGGTATTGGACCACAAGCAATGTAGGATCAAGACCCTCAAAAGAAGGGAAATGCATGAGATGGACTTCACATTTTCCCTGGATTGCTGCCTGGGGGCAATTTTCAGATGATTGAGAAGAGAGGTGATGCCAAGCAGAGCACAGCAGTCTCACTGAGGTAATGAGGCAGGAAGCAGAGTGGGAGATACTGAAGTAGCTGGAATTTGTAAAAGATAAATGATGATTTAAAGCAAAAATAATGGCATTGTATTTTAGGGGTTATATCATATGTAGATGTAAAATATGATAGTGATAGCACAAAGGATGGGGGATAAATGGAATTATGCTGTTATAATATTCTTACTTTCTCTATGAAGCTGTACAATATTAATTCTAAAAAAGACTGATAAGTTTTAGATGCATTTTGTAACATCTCTAGTAGCTACTAAATGATACAAAAAAGCACAGTTAAAAAGCCAATAGAAGACATAAATTGGAATATTTTAAAAATTCAATTAACCCAAAAGAAAGCAGGAAAGGAAAAGAGGAATCAAAAACTTTATGGGATAAATTTAAAAAAAAAAAATAGCTAGATTGTAGGCTTACTCCCAACCATATAAATAATTCAATTAAACGTAAATACACACTATACTCCAACTGAAAGGCTGATATCACATAAGTGGATAAAATCAAGACTCAAAAAAATACTGTACATATGAACCACACTTTAAATATCATGACACAGATAGGCTAAAAATAAAATGGCAAAAGAAAATATTATGAGACAAAAAGAACTTAAAGAAATATTTCATAATAAAGAAGGACATTTCGTAATGATAAAACTTCATTTCATCACATAGACAATCAAAAGTGTATACAGTTAATAACAGATCTTCAAAATACATGAAACAAAAATGAGAGAAATGCCAAATCCATATCATAGTTGGAAGTTTAATAAGGTTCTTTCAGTAATTAAAAAAATAAGTAGCCCAAACTTCATTCACATTCAGAAATTTTTAAAATATTTTCATCCAATTTTACCTAATTAAACACTCCTGTCAACTATGCAGAATACCCATATTATTCAAGTGCACATGGAATGTTAACCAAAATAGAATATATGCCTGGGTCATGAAATGATTCTCAACAGATTTCAAAAGTTTAAAATTTTACAGATTAAGTTGTCAGACCACAATAAAATTATTAGAAATTGGCAATAATAACTTGACTAGAAAGTCCCCAAATATTTGGAAACTAAACAACACAGTTCAAAATAACTCATGGGTCAAATAAGAAATCACAAGTGAAATTTTAAAATATTCCAAACTGACTGAAAATGAAACACAGTGTTCTAAAATGTGTGGAGCACAGTTAAAGCAGTGTTAGATGGAAGCAAGTAGCTTTAAATACCTGTTTAAAAAAGAAAAAAAATATTGAAACACAATATTCTATGTTTTCACTTTAAAAAGCTATAAAACAAGAGCAAATTAAACCCAATAAGTAAGAGAACAGAAATAATGATGATAAGATAAAAAATGTTACTAATATCATACTTAGGATTAAAGACTGGAAGTTTTCTCTTTAAGGTCAGGAACAAGACATGACATCTCCTCTCACCACTTCTATTCAACACTGCACTGAAGATCCTAGCAAGGGCACTTAGGTGAGAAAAAACATTAAAAGGCATCCAGGTTGGAAAGGAAGATGTAAAACTGCAGATGGCATGATCTTACATATAGAAAATTCATAGGAATTTGCCAAAAACTGTAAGAACAAATAAACAAGTTCAGTAAGGTTGCAACACACAATATCAATATACTAAAACCAATTGTATTTTCACATACATCAATGAACAATCAGAAAAAGAAATTTTTAAAGAACACCATTTACAATGGCATCAAAAAGAATAACATACTTAGAAACAAATTTAACAAAAGTTCAAGACTTGTACATTGAAAAATATAGTACCTTATTGAAAGAAAGCAAAGAAAATCTAAATAAATGGAAAGACTTCCCACATTCATGGATGAGAATACTTCACATTGTTAAGATGACAATTTCCTACCAACTGATCAACAGAGTCAATGGAATCCCTATCAAAATCCCAGCTGCCTTTTTATTAGAAATTGACAAGCTGATCCTAAAATTCATATGGAAATTCAAGGGACCTAGAATAGCCAAAACATTTTTAAAAAGAGAAACAAAGTTTGAGGATTCAGACCTCCTAATTTTAAAACATATTACAGACCTATAGTAATCAAAAAAACATGGAACTCAGAGGACAAATAGACAAATGGAATAGAATTAAGAATTCAAAAATAAACCCTCACATCTTTGCCAGTTGATTTTTTATAAGATTGCCAAGTCCATTCAATGAGGAAAGAATAGTCTCTTCAACAAATGGTGCTAGGAAAACTGGATATCCATACTCAAAAGAATAAAATATTAAAAGTGGACCCCTACCTCATACCACATACAAAAATTAATTCAAAATGGATCAAAGACATAAATATAAGAACCAAAACTATAAAACTCCTAGAAGAAAACATAGGGAAGCATCTTCAGGTCCTTGTTTTAGGCAATGAATTCTGAGACTTTACACCAAAACACAAGCTATATCAACAAAAAATAGATAAATGGGGCTTCATCAAAATTTAAAACTTTTGTGCATCAAAGAACTTCATCATGAAAATAAAAAGACAATCTACAGGATGGGAGAAAATATTTGGAAATCACATATCTGATATGGATATCCAGAATATATAAAGATATCCTATAACTCAACAAAAAAAATAACAAACCAATTAAAAAATGGGCAAAAGACTTGAATGGACATTTCTCCAAAGAACATATACAAATAGCTAGTAGGCATATGAAAAGATGCTCAACATCATTAGCCATTAGGAAAATGCAAATCAAAACTAAAATGAAATACCATTTCATACCCAATAGAATGGCTGCCATTAAAAAAAAAAAGTAAAATTACAAGTGTTGGTGAGGATGTGGAGAAGTAGGAATACTCATTCATTGGTGAGAATGTAAAATGGTGTAACCACCATGGAAAACAGTTTGACGGTTGTATTAGGGTTTTCTAGGGAACAGAATCAACAGGAGATATCTGTAAATAGTATAAGATTTTATAAGATTCTCTCACGTGACCGTGGGGATACACAAGTCCAGGTTCTGCAGGCAGGCTGCAAACCAGGGGCTCCCATGAAAGTCCAATGATGAGTTTCCAAGAGATGTTGGCTGCCCAAAGACAAGCTGGGAACTTTTAAGGCATTCAACTGATTGGATAAAACATCACTCATTGCAGATGGCAAGCTCCCTGGTTGATTGTAGATATAATCAGTCACCTATGCAATAAACTCATTGATGACTAAAGCCCATAAATGTCCTTGTATTACAATTAGCCCAGTGTTTGCTTGACCAAACAATTGGACACAATTACCTGGCCAAGATGTCACATTAGCCTAACCATCACTGTGGTTCCTCAGAAAGTTAAGTATAGAATTACCATATGACCCTGCAATCCCACTTCTATGTATTTACCTAAAAGAATTGAAAGCAGGGACTCGAACAGACTGCTGTTCATAGCAGCATTCTTCAAATTTTCAAAAGATGGAAGCAACCCAAGTGTCCGTCAACAGATGAAAGGATAAGCAAAATGTGGTATATACATACAATGGAATAGTATTCAGCCATAAAAAGGATTGAAGTTCTGATACATGCGACAACATGGATGAACCTTGAAGACATCATGTGGGTGAAATAAACCAAATAAAAAAGACAAATATTTTATGGTCTCACTGATATGAAATAATTAGAATTTGCAAATTCATAGAAACTAGAACACAGAAACTAGAATCAGGTTACCAGGGGCTGGCGTGGGGTAAGGAATGGGGAGTTAATGCTTAAATTGTACAGAGTTTCTATTTGGGGTGACAGAAAGTTTTGGTAATGGATGGTGATGATGGTAACACAACATTGTGAATGTAATTAAAACCACTGAATTACATAATTGAATATAGTTAAAAGGGGGAAATTCTAGGTTGTATATATAATTCTAGAATAAATTTAAAAAAAAAAAAACAACCGTAAGACTATACAACACAAATAGCCCTAATGTAAACTATGGACTATAGTTAATAGTATAATTTTAGTAAGATTGTTTCATCAAATGTAACAAAAGTATCATACTAACAGAAAGTGTTAAAGGTAGGGAAAACTGATTTTTCTGTAAACCTGCAACATCTCTACTTAAAAAAAAGGCATATGCAGTAACATATTTTTTTGAGTTTGTTTATTTTTAAAGAAGATTTAGATTATATAAATGTTACATCAAAAATATAGATGTATGGATTCCCATATACCCTACTCTTTCCCTTCCCCCACTTCCCCCCATTAACAACCTCTTTCATTAGTGTAGCACATTTGTTACAATTGATGAACACATATTGAAGCATTGCTACTAACCATGGTCTATAGTTTACATTATAGTTTACACTTTGCACCACACAATTTTATAGGTTTTGACAAAATGTATAATGCATCCATCACTGCAATGTCATGCAGAGCAATTCCAAAGTCCCCAAAGTATTCCATGTTACACCTATTCTTCCATCCCCCTCCCCTTAGTAATATATTTTTAATTGATTTAAATTTTTAATTTTTAAAATAATGCAAATGTATTACTTTTATAACAAAACAATAAATCAAAAGGCAAATTAAAATAATAAATACTCCAACTACACATCTTCTTCCCCAGTGCTAGCTTCTTCTAGCTCATGCTGAAAAAAACTATCCCTCTCCTTTCATTGTTTCCCCATATACATGATTTCAAGTCCCTTTTTCAGGTTCATTGTTTTTCTCTGAATATGGATTAATTTAAGAATAACCCTCCCAGAGTTTGGCACCTAAACTGAATACATTTGATGTGGAATGACTGGCACAAAATAAGAGTCTACTTTTCCTGGTCATTCTATTTATGTCATTTATATTAATGCACTGTAAAACCATGTTAGCCCTTTTGGGCAGCTAATTCACAATATTGACTGATATTGAGGCAAAGACTACTAATTAAAGACCTATGACGTTTTCAGAATCAGTGTTGCTAAGTCAATGCTGTCTTTCCTTTCTTATCCTTTGGGTAGTTGATATTTGCAATAAAGTCCAGGGCCTTTCCTTTATTTTCATCAAATTTCACCTTGATCTAGTTGTCCCTATCCATTGCCTTCTGATTCAATCACGCAAGGCATTCATTAACTCTGCTATCTCTATGATGTCAAAATTTGGAAAGAACAATCCTTAGATCATCAATCCAAGTCCAAGAAAATGATTGTCAGGACCTCTGGGGGGCACAGACTGCAACATAAATTGAAAATCTCCTTTTGCATTAAGTAGTTCCCACTGTGTTTCCTGCATTTAGCTTAGAAGGGCTCAGATCTCAGTGCATGTAAGAGTCACTGGGTAGCTTCTCAATTCCCTGGACTCATTTCCGGTGATTCTGCTCTAGTGGTCCAGGATGGGGTTCGATAACTAGCAGTGAAAACTAAGACCCACAGACCTCACTTTAAGATTTACCTAAGAGTGTATTTCTGTCGGTTATAAGCACATTGGAAAAGTCCTGCCATATGCCTTTCTGAAGACAAGATATAGTATCTATTAAATTTACTTTACCTCCCAGCCTGGCACCCTGTCAAGGAAGAGAATGGAGTTAATATGAAACAAAACTCAAGTTGCCTTCTTATAAACCTTGTTGCCTAAGTGCTCACAAATCATTTTTTAATAATCAGTCCTAAAGGTTCACCTTCGCGCATTTTTATTCAATCAACAAATACATTGGGGGCCTACTATATGCTAGGTATTATGCTACTTTATATTCCCACCAGTGGTAAGAGGGTTTGTTTTTTTTTTTCATCCATACTTACAATGGGTCTTATAATTCTATATTGCAGTTAATTTGATAGGATAGAATAAATATTTGTTATTTTAATTAGAATTTTTATTACCTTCTGTAATGAAGTTGAAAACTTTTTCATAATTTTTGGCCATTGCAAATTCCCTACTGATCCCCTTTTCCCATTTATCAATTGGTGTATTTTTTCTTTAAAATGTAATAAATCACTGGTATTTTTACTCTGTTAAATAGGTTGCAAACAGTTTTCTGTTTTTTCAATTTCTCATTTTGCTCTCAGTTTCTCTGACTTTTAACCTTTTCATGATGTTTTATAGCAAAGATGTGTTCATTTCTAATGCAGACAAATATAGCAATCTTTTTAATAGTTTCTGCCATCACTTGAAGCCATGCTTAAAAATGCTTTCTCTAATATTAAGTAATCAACTATATTTTCTTTAGAATATAACCTTTATATCTTCATTTATTTTATGTCTTTTATACTTTTATATCTTTTTATAACTATTTTAAAATATAATCCTTCAAAAATTTGGATCAAGGATTTTAAAAGGAGTATTGTTTAAATACTAAAAACTGAAGAACTGCCTAAATGTATCAGAAGAGGTTAATTGATGATGTAGAGCATTCATAACACAAAACACTACGTGGCAAATAAAATTTTGCTCTAGAAGGATATTTTCTGGCATGAAAATATTATCATTTAATGTGAAGTTTAAAAAAGCAGGAATACATACATATATATGTATATACATATAAGTATGTGTGTATATATATTCCAATTCCATAAACAATAAACTGTTATGCTTAAAAGTCAAGATATTAAAAGTGAGTCAGGGATAAATTGCTAAGATATACACAAAAATGTTAGCAGTATTGGTCACTGCATGGTGGGGCAATGTGTGTTTTAATATTCTTGCTTGCTTTTTATACATTCTAAAGTTTCTACAAAAAACATGTTTTGACAATAAAACATTACACATGAAGTTTAAAGCTGACAACAGATACTGTTTTGAATTCTAATAATTTTGGGCAAAATAGGAAAATACAATAATGTATATAATAGAAATATTTCTTTTTAGGTGGCCTGCATATTTGGAAGTTATTTAATAATGTTTGTTTTCAAATACAATTGTGCTGTCATTGTGAATTCTCAATGCCCAAATCAAGGCAGAAATATAGTTATGACAAATGAGCAAAAGTTTAATGATTTCTCTATCATCAATTAAAATATATTTTATTGCAGCAGGTTTTCTCACTTAAATGCTTACATTTAAATGATTTTTAATAGTCAAATAAAAACACAATTCTGGGATAAGAGTTCAACAACATGAAGATTTCACAGCACATTGTGTTGGAGGGGTCCCCAAGGCTACCCCCAGGATCAGTGATTTACTAGGAAGATTCACAGGACTCTGCATATAGTTGTACTCATGGTTATGATTTATTGCAGCAAAGAAATAGAAGAAAAATCAAAGAGAAGTCCAGAAAATACCAGACACAAGCTTCCAAGAGTCATTTTCCAGTGGAGTGTCACAGGATGCTTTTAATTTTTCCAGCAATGAGTTGTGACAACACATGTGAAATGCTCTCTACGAGGGAATCTCATTAAAAACTCAACACCCAAGATTTTTACTGGGGGCTGGTCATGTAGGCACCCTCTGCCTACCACATAGCAAATCCCAGTCTCCCAGAAGGAAAGCAGGTGTTCATCAGAAACCACGTTGTTTACACAGTTTAGGCACAGTGAGCCGCTCTGATTATCAGAGAATTGTAGCAACCCAACCCTCCCAAAATCCAAGTTCCCAGACACCGGTCATGAGCTAGCCTTGCAAACAGGCCTTTCTGGGGATAGCAGTCTTGGGCCCGCTATGTTAACTCTTTTCTGCACACACATTTTCACTGCTAAGGGACAAGTTACCAAGTTACCAGATGTAGGAATCATAGACACAGAAGTGTTCGGTTTACCTATGCCCAAATAAAGTGAAATAAAGCAAGAGTAAATGATATTGCAAATATTCTCGCTGTCCTGATTTTGTGATAATCAGGGTAGGCTAAACATTCGCTATATTAGAAACCATGCATGTGTCCCCAGACCTAGTTTTTCTGCCTAGCTCTGGTTTTTGGAGTGCTGGTGATAAACTAAACCTGATTTATTATATGACCATCCTGTATGGGAAAAAACTGTAACTCTAGGTATCTTTGGTCAAACTTAAGAGATATAGCAGGGGGACAGATGTGGCTCAAATGGTTGGGCATCTCTCTCCTATATGGAGGGACCTGGGTTCAATCCCCAGGACCTCCTGGTAAAAATTAAAAAAAAGAAAACTATAGAAGGCATGCGGGCCACCAGGCCCCATGCGTGGCTGTGCCGTCAGGCCCTGAGAGTGGGTGTGCCGCCAGGCCCCACACGCAGGTGAGCCACCAGGCCCGGCCAGCCACGCAGCAAGATGATGACATAACAGGAGAGTGACACAAGGGAGAGCCAAGATGAGATGCGCCGAAAAACCAGGAACTAAGGTGGTGCAGGCGGTAGGACACCTCTCTCCCACATCAGAGGTTGCGAGGATCGAATCCCGGTGAAGACAGGAGGAGAAGCATGAGAAGAGAGGGCAGGAAATGGACACAAGAGTTGCCCAGCAAATGGACACAAAAACAGCAAAAACAGGGGCGGGGTGATGTGTGGCAGCCCCGTATGATGTTATGCATGTTTGTTTTGTAAGTTCACAATGTTTACTGTGCATTTATAGTTTATGTATATTCATGTATGAATGATACTTTAATAAATTGTTTGGAAAAAAAAAAAAGAGTAAATGATAAAGCTTCACCCTAAAATTTACTTGTAACTGGCCCACAAATAAATTATTTGATAAGCTACCCATTTAGAAGAGATCAGAAATAATAAGAACACAATGTTTGCCTGGCCTTACAAGATTAATGTATGCTTGTTAGAGAAAATGTGGAAACCCCAGGAAACCATGAGGGAAGTAAGATTCACTGAAACCTGGAAACCATAGATTACCATTGCTAACTTTTTTTTTTACTCAATCTCAATGTCTTTCAGTGTCTGCTCTCTGGAATTTATGGAGTTTTCATTACAGATAAAGGTGCTTTCTACAGATTTTTTTTTCTTTTGTTTCTTTCAACTGGGCTGTTGTGCTAAAACTGAATGAGAAGAAAATGGATTTTTCCCCTTGCTAGGCTGTGGAGGAGTTGAGGGGCTGGGACTTACTTGCAAGGCCCAAGGTCAAAGGCACCTTGGTCAAAGGTGTAAAAAGATAGATGCTCTAGAGGATGCTGGGGGTGGGGAGTAGATTTTGGTTAATTTTGGTTACTGAATCCTGGAAATATTCAGTATTTTCTTTTCTATGTTGAATTCCCCTTTGTTATCTGGTATTGTTGGTAGAGTTTGTTTGGTAAATTGTCACGGCCTGATCTTTGCTGAGCTCTGGACAATGAATTTATGGGCCTAGGTCCATATTTGGCATGAAACTGTACATGGAGAGCAGAACTGACCTGAGCAAGTCAGTTAAGAAACAATAAGAGGTTTCATCCAAAGAGCAGAGAGGTAGGCCAGAGGGAGGCCATTGGCCCAAGGGCACAGGGAAACTTAGGACTCATCCGGGGCCCATGTGGGTGTCCTACTGGGAGTGCCAGAAACCCATGGGGAAGGGGTCTTGGTAAAAGACTAACTTTCCTATGGTCAGGTATGATGAAGGCTCAGATCCTTTCATCTAGAATTCAAGATAAGTGCTACTTCTGAGAACTGTAGAGGTCATCAACCTCAGGGTTACAAACCAGTAAGTTATTTCAAAAGGCAGGCAATGAGACAGAAACTGCTTTTCCAGATGTGTTTGTGTCTTCCTGCTGCACAGTCCTACAATTATTGTTCTAAAGCTGCACTTCAAACTACATTAATAACTTTGCTATAAAAACACTAAATATGGGTGGAGGTACGATGAATCTGGCATCTTTATATACGGCAATACGCAAGAAGAGCCACAAAATATTTGTGTAATTTAACCTAGTAATTCTAATTCTACTTCATGGAATCATCTTAAAATAACAATCCAAAAATATAGAGGGAAAGCATAAAAAGGGGTAAAGAAATAAAATAAAATCAGCTTAACAAAAATGCATTAAACTCTGGGATGAAAAGCAGAAAGTGTCAATTAACAGGGCTAGAATTGATTAAAGTGATAAGGAGAAATATCCATTATTTAAATCATCAAAATACTATGAAAGTTTTGGTACCACAATATAAAATTAAATTAGAAAAGTAAAAGAGGCAGCATCATGAAAACAAAATGGCAAATAATACTTTTAAGCAATTAAACATATTTAAAGCATTAAATTGTGGGAGGGCAGCAGAATATTTTCTGTGAAACAGGTCCCCGTGGCTTAGAGCTCCTGGTAGAATAGGGAGCAGAGAGCCCTAGAGCAGGCAGCGGGACACAGGCCTTCTCCTCATCACTATCTACTCTGATGTGTGTTGAGGGTAAGGCATACCCTCTTTAGCAAATATAATAGTAATAACCCTTAGTAGTAGCTTCCTTTCATACACATACATAAGTGCCAAAGCATAGAAACAGCATGTGCGAAAAAGTGCCCATCATGGTGTCATTTACACCAGGAAAAAATGGAGACAACCTCAAGTGACCATTAGTGGGAAAATTGTTAATCATCCCGTATGTTAGCTAAGAGATATATTTTGGAGCCCTGCGAAAATAATGATTTAAAGATGAAAACTGAGAAAACTTTCATGATGGCACAATAAAAGTAAAAACAATATAAAGTACACAAATGTAATGAGTACATGTAAAACATGCATAGTCAAATCTTCAAAACATACTGAGAGCTAACCTAACAAAATGTTAAGAGTAATTGTTATCGTGACAGGGTTATGGATTTTTTTTTCTATGGTAAAGTTACTTTACTAAATTAAATTTATATGCAAAAATAGATATGAAGTCTCTTGTTTGCTTCCATGGATTTGGGGCCATAACCTAAAAACCTGAAGGTGATTGGGGCTATGTGGTAGTCAGCTGCCCACAACTTCCTTGAGTGCTCTCCAGGGTCACAGAATGCCCAGATCCATTTACCATCTTGATTCAGCCATGTCGAAAGGTGTCAAGGAGGAACAACAGAAAGAGGAACAGAGGAATGATAAACTTCCAAAAGACAAAGAGCAATGCTCTAATATTGGGCAACAAGCACGTTTTTTATTTCCAGGTAATTGTAACCCTTGAAAGAATTAAGGCGCCTGCCTGCCTCTGTGGTGGCAAACTAGAAATAGGATTTTGCTATGTGGTCAGATCACCTGTCTGCCTAAAGCAGGAAATAGTAGCAGACAAGTACGTAGAAAATATCAGAATCTGGAGTTACACTAATTTGTAGCAACCACAGACCACCATGGGGCCTTCTCTCGAGAAAGGGAACAGAGAAAAGGGAGGCTCTACGGTCTCCACCAGCCTCCAGTCCACCACCGTCCATTGCGCAGACGCTACCATCTGTGAATTTAAAACTCTAGTCCCTCCTCCTCCCCATGTCCAGTCTTCTCAGTCAGATGTTCTGTAGCAAATGGACAAAGTCTAGACTTAGCATGGGTCTCCCTGTTAGTAATTAAAGTGACATAAACAGAATTGTCCTACATTTCTTCCGTACACGTTTTTTATTTCATTTCAGGCCCAGAGACATCTCCAGGCTCTTCCAGAACAGTAATACTGCAGGCTGCGTGACTTCAAACAGATACTACGGATGTGCGTGCAGTCGCTGCTTAGAGGAGTGACTGCCGAATGTGCCTCAGGAGGGCCATAGTCTGTCCTCAGCCTTTCCCGCACTGTCCTGGAACCAGAGACCCAGAGACTGTGATAAAAGTCATGCTTCCTAGAAGCCAATTCCTCCCATCGCAAGTGCTTCTCAAAACAAAACATTCTTCAACCACCTACAGAATTCTCCCTGAGAGGAGTTGCAGTAAATACAATTTTCTCCACCTAGTTGCATTTCCTGTAATGTTTTAACACCCCTATGACCCAGGCAGCTACCTGCTAGGCATATTGTTCCCCCATTATAGGAGATCAGCTGCATGGAAAAAAATCAGAGTCCAGGAGGCAGAGGGGCAGCGTCACGATTGTCAAGGGAGCGGCACAAGGGAACTTTCTGAGCTGAAGGTGATGTTCTCTCTTTTAATAGAAGTTTGGGCTACACCAGTGTATGCCTTTATGACAACTCAGGAAATTAACGAGGATTTGTACAATTTATTGTATGCAAATTTTACATCAAAGGAAAAAAACTATAAACAAACATTCAATTCTTGTTAATGATATACATGATACAGTATACTGGGGTCACTGTATTGAAGACTGAAATTAACATTGAATTGTGGTACCAAAAATAAGAGTGATTATTGGATGGGCAAAGGGATAGCTAGAGAGAGATGTGATAAGGCAAGTATAGTAAAATGTCAGGAACAGAATGGAAGTAGTGAGTGTAGAGGTGCTCCCTGTAAAATTCATTCAACTTTGCTGCATGTTTGAAAATTTTCACAAGAAAATGCTGGAGGAAAAAAGAAATCAACTCACATTCTCAGGCCCAGCTTCAAATAAATTATGAAGTAAATATATTATATTGCTGTGCCTATTTCCAAGGACTTCCTCTCCCTCTAATAATTTTAATTTTTTATAGTTACAGATTCATGCTCCCCTCAAAACAAAGAATTGCCCTTCCTTGTCCTTTAACTGTATTCAACAAGAAAAAGCTCATTTACAAATGGAAATATTGGTACTAACACCAAAACAAACTAGAATGGATTCTGAACAGCCTTAAAAATAAAAAAAAATAAAAAATAAAAAAGGCAAAGCAAAACAAACACTACAGTGTACTGACATTTTTCTGCCACCCTTAAAAAGATACAAAATATTGTATTCTTTACTTGCTGACCACCACCCTGTATTTTACTTCTATCTTCCTCTTCTGATTTGTCACTCCAATTCTGACTGTAACCATGTTAAAATCTCCACCAAATTGTCCTAGGTTGCTCACCTTCTCAGTGCCAGAATCCAAAATTTCACATGTCCACCACCAAGGCTGGCTATGCATTGAAGACTGCCCTGGCTCACCTCCTGGACCACATGCTGGTATATCTAAGCCTAGATCACTTTGAGTATTTGGATTTACTGCTTCATTGGGAAATTCTCCAGATATTGGTGCTGCTGGAACCTAGCTCTAATTGATTGTCCAGCTCAACACATAAAACCTTGACACCCAGGGGACTAACCTGGTCAACCCTAGTGCCACTCTCTCTAGGACAGAACTTCTTAGCAAGTGCTCTGGGATGACTGCCTCTTTGGGAAAAGCTGCTACCTAGACACAGGAGAATAATGAAAATCTGTAAAACAGGGTAAGCCATTTTAAGCATCTGGATTTGAAAGAACTAGCAATTTCAAGAGGAATTCTTGAGTAGGGGATGGAGACTTGGCTCTCTAGCTGCTCCTCTGGGCTGTGTTTACGTGAGTCAGGAGGAAGTCTGGCTCTAAGGCTGACACACTAGCACAGTAGTTGCCGTGCCTCTAGGGGTAATTTGGAGCACGCCCAGCAAGGATCTGCCGTTTGGTGTGGGAGGCCAAAGGCCAGCTGGAATTGTTCTTTCCATGGGTACCCCTCCCTGGATTTTCAGGGTGTCCTCACACCACTGGCTCCAAGGGAAAAGAGCACACCCATCGGCAGATAGCAACCTGGGGGTTCCCATCACCACTTGATTTTCCAGGTTCTGACCTCATTTTCTCCAGGGCATTTTCTCATCATTTTTCTGGTTGCAGGGGACTGCAGCTGCTTTATTTGGCTATGTTTGTCCTTTAGTGTGTAATATTAATTGATTTAGGTGTCTATAGCTGCCTATTCATAGTCAGAAAATTTTAATTCTAGTTCTGGCTTTGTAAATTACGAATTGCTTGGCTTTGGGAAAAATCACTCAAACTTCTGCAAATTGCAGTTTCTTATCTGTAAAAGAATATCTGTCCCACCTACTTCAGATTTTTATGAGGATCAAATGTCATAACTTTTCATCATTCAACACTTTGGCATCTTATGTGTTTTTTATAAAATGCATACTTTTTTTTATATATTAAATGCATTAAATACTTTTAAAAATTTAAGCCTGATGTTTGCCTTTAATTCTTTTAGATTATTTAAAAAATATAAACATAATTCATTGTAATGAGTATAGAAAGATTAATAAATATACTTTTTAAATAAAGAGAAACTCCAAAAAAACTAAAAGTAATTCCACCATATTGTGCATTTTGGAAAATATGACTATGCATATATTCACATATATTTTGAACACATACATATTTGATAACAGAATTAGGATCAGATATACAGGTTGTTTTGTAAACTCCATTTCAATTTTTAAATATGTTGCAAATATGGATATGTGAAAAGTTTTTAAAATGTGAAACAGCTTGCAAATTTTTTCTATTACTGTCACTATAATAATTTTACTATTGACCCAGCAAAAATTATTAGTTTTCCTTGGATAGCAATTAATCTTAAGATCATATTTCCAATCTTAAGAAGAAGTACTGTATTTAAAATAAAACTGTCTGAAATTTACAGAATGCTGACAGCTGAGCAAATAGCTTAATGCCTTTGAAAAGACCTTACAGATGTGAATGTATCGAAATGATGTGCTGTAGTGAATGGGAGACCAAATTTTGGAGTCATGTGTACTTGAATTTGAATTCAGGCCTGCCTCTTTCTATCTTTTTTCCTTTCTATTATTAACAAAACAAAATATAGTTCTTACCCAATAGCTCCTATCCTAAATATATATATATTTATATTTCATTTAATTATTCAAATACTTACACTTAGGAAAAAACAACAAATAGTACCTGTCATTAATAACTTTACTACAAACACTAACATTCAATCATGAATGTTTAAGTAATAAAAGCTGGCCTTCAAAAATACTGAAGATGCTAAGGCCTTCATGGTTTAATTTAGGGATATGACCTATCATTCAACTGTCACAAAATTGTTTTCCCCTGTACTTGGATAGAAAATCTGACCATTAAAATTTTTCCTAATACCGGTTCACTAGTAAAATTAATGGAAATACATGATCAGGGGATGCACAAAAAGAAATATATATATATATATATATATTATTTCAAATATTTTGTAAATGTTCAACCTTCCTATTAAGGAAATGAGTGCAATAACAGTAATTTTTCACCCTTTATGTTATTATAGGAAAACAAACATGAGAAGCCCATTGCTGGCAACTGCCCAGTACTCTAAAGCATTGGTGGTGGTGGTAAAAAGTGCTACAGTAATTATGCAACATTACTTTATAGTTACTTTCAATTCAAAAACTAATAATAATTCACCACATAATTCTAGATCTTGGATTCTCTCCTAACAAAAATCATTCAAATTACAGTAGAATCTTTTAAACACAGACTTGGTTATATTATCTTTATTTATGTTAGTGCAAAATAAATAAAATTTCTATCAACAGCGGTTTAGCTAAGATAATGTTAGTGCATTCATTCAGTGTAATACATAGTCATTAAGATATGCTTAAATTAAACTTCTAATATCATGGAAAATGATCGTTATAATGGTATGCAAAAATGCAAATTTATATACTGAATGAGTTTGTGTAAAATATATGAATGTAAGGAATAATGTAAGTAAAATGTATAAAATACACATTTTTGAGCATTTTCTCATGTTAAATATTCCTTTATAATTTCATTTTAATGTTATGGTAATCTAGTATATGGATATTCAATAATTTATTTAAAGACATTTTCTTTTTGTGGTTGAAATATAAATCTTTTAAATTTTATCATAGACGTACACATGCATATTATTTATTGAAAAATCAAACAACACAGAGGTACATGAATTAGAATGTCAAATTCTCTCATAACCCTGAGATAATCAGAGTAAGTTTATGTCTATTCTTTGAGACAGCCAACTATAGGAAAAGCATGTTTTTGTTCTTGAGGATGTATGTATGGGTTCTCAAATAGCCAGATGTCCACAGGAGATAAACAGAAGGTGTGGAAGCATTGTCTTTTGCCCCACTGATGGAAAGATGCTTAAGGTACAAAAACAGGATAACTGAAGTTCAACGTATTGAAACCCTAGAATAGTTAAGTAATTTAGACTTTGGGAAATGTGCTAATGTTAAATATTTTGTTCTGGTGGCTTTGAGAAGTAAGATGAGGTTTCTTCCATTGTACCCATAGCCAATTATCCTGGTAAAGAATTAATCCTGGGTTTGGAAAGAAGAACCTATAAGGTGGGCCTTGGATTGAGATAATGAAGAAACAGCTTCCATTTCAGGATTGGAAGGGATCCACAATGGTAGGAAACTCCTAGTTGAGAGAATAAGCCAGTCCTTGCAACACAAAGGTTTATATAGGGTCTACCTTTAAGTTTGCCTCTATTGTAAGTATTTTATCCCCAGGTTTTCAATACAGCATCTTAAAATTGCAATTTAGTCATTGTGATGACTGGGAATTGAGGACAGGTTCTGTGCTGGTGCATGGTGGTATGGAGAAGGCGGCATCACCCTGAAGAAAGCAGCATCTTGAGATAGCAAAGTGAGATGAGAGCAGCAATTCCATGGGAAAAACCTAGGCAAATATTATGGTAGTGTTCTGGAGATATGGACTGAGGTTGACTAAAAATCAGAATGGATTTTTCACATATATTCATCATCTAAAATTTCCCAGATTGTAATGGGGACAACAATCTGGTAAACACCGGACTTTTCTGCAGGAGACAGGAGATCAACATTTTATGATTTTGGTTCAAAGGAAATGTGACATTATTTAGTAGTCATGGTCTAGAAAGGCCAGGACAAAATGTATGCATGTAATCTATTCCTGTGAGTGTGGGGCCCTTTGATTGCATTAGATTCAATTAAGGGACACTTTGATTAGATCACTTTCAATTATATCTTATATAAACTGAAAACACACAGAGAGAAGAAACACAGATAAAGGGAGTTCTGCCATTTTGACCTAGACATGTGAGAGGGAGGACTCCAGGTTTGCCTATAGCTGCAGAAAGACAGAGGATCCCCAAGAGGCTCAAGGAGCCAAGGCCCAGGGGGAGATGCCTGATCACTCACAGCTGAGCTCGAGGAAAAAGTAGAGAAGAAATTAGATTGCTTTAGGGCTTCTGATTGGACTACGCCAGTGAGGTGTGACCTAGGTTTGGTCTCTGCCCTCTTGCTGGGTCTTATAGAAACTGAGAACACACAGAGACAGAAGAGACACAGAGAAAGGGAGCTCTGCCATTTTGACCTGGCCATGTGAGAGAGAGGACTCCTGGTTCATCTACAACTATAGACAGACAGAGAATCCCTGAGTGGCTCCAGGAGACCAGGCCCAGGAAAGATGCCTGGTCACCCACTGCTGAGCTCAAGGAGAAAGTAGAGAGAGACCAGCAGACCTGCCATCTTGCCTTGCCACATGGCAGGACTCCAGGAACTGCTAACAGCCAACTTTTGGTGAGAAAATATCTCTGATGATGGCTTGATTTGGACATTTTTGTAGCTTCGGAAATGTAAGCTTTTACTCCAAATAAATTCCCTTCATAACCCATTTCTGGTATTTTTGCATTGGCAACCTTTGACAAACTAAAACATTATGTATTCATGTAAATGTGTGGGTATCAATATGTCTATATAATTAAATATATGATACAAAATTTTCCCCAAATGTCATCTTTTTAGAAATCTTACTTTGTGTGATGTCTGTAAATTTATCCTTGAATTTTTTAAACACTCTCAACATGTCTAGATATGGATCTCTTCTGCTGTAAATTTGCTTAGAACATAGTAATCCCTTTCAATCGTCAGACTGAAATTAAAAGAACAAAAAACTTTGGTAGATTACATTCATAAACTCAATTCATTTCTCTGAACCATGTCCTTTGCCATGTGACTTTGCAGTTTCTCCCAATAAAGAGGTGACGTATAAGTTCCCACCTCTTGACCGAGTTCAGCCTTGTGACTTGCTTTGGTCATTGATTGTTAGGAGATGTGACATGACCAAGGGCTTTAGAGGTACTTGTGTAACTGAGCTTCCCTTCTTGTGCCTCTCTGCTATGGCATTACACATCTAGAACATGAATGCAAGAGCATACCCCGGCTAGCCCAGGGGTCCCAGACCAGGATGAGAAACAGTGGGGCAGAGTCAAGTTGCCCCAGCCAAGCTCAGCTGAGATCAGCCAACCCTCAGGCAGCATACTGACAGAAACAATCCAAGCCCAGTTCTGCAAATCTCCAGACAGCCCCCAGACAAGTGAACTAAATAAATGCTTATTCTATGCCACTGAGATTTTGTGTGGTTTGTTATGCAGCATTAATTCACTGATATACTCTGGAAGTTCTTTCTTGATTATATATCTAGTTTCTCTGTTCCATTTGTTCTGACTTCTTTTAAAATCCCTGTTATTTACAAGCCAAATTCTTTTGCTATTTCCCATATCTACTCTTGTCTCAACATTTCTGACCCATTGTTCTTGCTTCTACTCTCAAGAGTTTTATTTTGTTATTTTTTTGCAGCCTTAGTTCTGTTCTTTATTGCATATAAACTACTCCAACTTTTATAGAACATTCTCCTTTTATTGTCATCTGTAGTAGTTTGCCATTGCTGCTATGTTAAATTACCACAAACTTAGTAGCTGAAAAAGAACACAAATATATTATCTCATAATTCTGGAGGCCAGAAATCGCAAATGAGTCAGCAGGGCTGAGTGCCTTCTGGAGGCTCTAGGGGAGAACCCATTTCTAGCTTCTAGAGTCTGCCAACATTTCTTGGCTTGCGAACCCACATCTCTATCGTCACATCTTCTTCTCTGACTCTGAAATTCCTGCCTCCCTCTTATAAAGACCATTGTGGTTACATTGGGCCCACCTGGATAATCTAAAATAATCTTCCCAACTCAACATCCTTAACTTAATCACATCTGTAAAGTCCTTTTTGCCACTTAAGGTAACATAGTCACAGATTAGGACATGGACATCTTTGGGGGAAGCCATTATCCTACCCACCATAACATCTTTTCTTCAATTTTCTATCTCCTTTTTCCTCTCATACACCAACTTAATATAATGCTCCTTATCTCACTTTGTTCTTTCCTTATGACTCCTTTTCTTATTTCTTTAAAAATAAAGTAGGGAGCATATGTGGCTCAAGAAGTTGAGCACCCACCTCCCACATGGGCGGTCCCGGGTTCGGTTCCTGGTGCCTCCTGAAAAAACAAACAACAAGCAAAACAAACCGAAAAACCAACTCAGGAAAGCCAATGTGGCTCAGTGGTTGAGTGCGGGCTTCCCACCTACAGGGCCCTAGGTTCAATCCCCAGCCCCCGGTACCTCGGAAAAAAAAAAAGAAAAAAATACATACATACATACATACATAAAAATATTGGTGCATCTTAATAAGCATAACAAGCAGATGTTTTCTAAAACTATGTTTTGTTATCTAAGTCTTTATAGATTTGTTTTCCTGTATCATGCTGTAGAATATTTCATAGGCCTCAGGTTGTTCTATCTTGATTCTCATGCTTAAATAAGGAGACATCTATTAGACCTTACTTTTGCCTATAGCCGGAATATGGAGATTATCTTCCCTCTTCTTCCACTCATTTGCATCCTGGTCGAATCTCCATCTCAGACACACTGTTTCAAACCTAGTGTGGCTCCAGGTCTGACTATAATAGGAAATTCGGTGCAGCTCGAAGTTCTATTTTACTCAGGAATACTATTATGAAAGAATTCCCTGCCCTTTCCACATTCTTTTCTTCCCTGACATATAATGCCTGATGGGAGCTGGGAGTTTGAGAGAAAGGGAAAGATATTTGGCACCCTTACAAAGAAATTCACATGAAGTGAGGAGGAGAGACTGACCATTGTCTGGCCAATGATTCTTCTGTCTCTCAGAGCTAAGGCCACACAGTGGACATGAGTCAAAATCTCATCCTACTTTTTCTTCCAGACTTCCATGCCCTACAGTCTTGGAAAGGGAACGCGTATAGGCCATGGCCTTCCAGTGTCAACCCAGCCTCTGTTGCATTACAGTTGGTGAAGTTTCTTCCTATTGTCTGGTACACGGTCTCCTATTATCCATAGCTGTTAGACTCTTTATTTAGTTTTATTGGGGTTTAGGAGATTTATCTCATTTTATATACCATTAATATCCTAATGGAATACTATCATTAAATAATTTTTTAAAAAAGCAAATTTGGTAGCACTAATTCTAAGTAGACATTGTTATTAAAAAACAAACAAAAAAAAAAAACAGTTGCCATTACCTAGGAGTGTTTAAATCATCTTGATCACAGATTACTGTTTTAAATTAGTTGCTGAGAGTATCTGTTGCAAATAGATTTTTATATGTCTTTGGAAATTCGATGGGTATCACTTTGTTTAAGTACATGATTTCTTTAAATAAATAAAAAACTTATTTGTGGTTCTGCTGTCCTCATATCCATTGCTAAATTTGTTTTCCTTTCATTAGACAAATGGTCCTAAGAACTTAATAGAGATGATTGGAGAAATAGGTAATGTAAAAAGAGAGGAAAATGTTTCATTTTGTTTTTGGACTCTTTTTTAATGATCATACCAGCTGAATTTCACTAATTTGCTTCAAGGACAAAAGTGTCCATTGAAAACAGCAAAGACATCCTCTCCTGACTGTGGAGAAATGGAAATGGCAGTGACTCTCTGTTAATGAAATTTTAGGTCTATTTATTTACAGAAAGCCTGGCGGTTGGAACTGCATACAAATCTGCAAGCCACAAAAACATTGTGGAAAGATGAAACAATGGTATACCAAGAGGTTTCAATGAAATCTAAAGGCATGAGTACAATTTAATTGCCGATATCCTTCCAGGGCCAGAAATGAGACCCCTCGTGCTGTTGGAGCTGTGCCTTGGCTGTGGCTGACGTGTGAACAGCTACATGCTGAGGGTCCTGTGGCCACTCTTTACATCAAAGGTGTTAAGTCAAGCTTCTCCCGTGACTTTAAAGCAAGTTAAATAAACACCCATTGGGGAAAAGAGGAAAAGCTGTGGTTGAGAAAAACAGAGTGTTCGAACCATGAGAAGCAGCAGTTATAGAGAACCACCTTATCCACCCCCATCTGACAGGGCCAAGGACGTGACTTGCCCAAATTTCTCAGAACCAGGCTGTGATGAGCAGAGGTGTGCTTCCACCCAGGTGCCCTTCAAGAAAGGACCTGCTGCCCAGCTGCAAGGAATGTGTTGCACAGTGAGCCTCCAGCTGAAGCTCTTCAGGGCCTCTGCTGCCTAGAGCTGCTGTCCCCGAGGCCACACCCTTCTCGGGCAGTGTGCAGTCTGGAACCCAGGGACAGAGGGGTGAAAAGGCCATTCATATACACAGTGTGATTCCAGTTGACCCCGGTACATCAGAATCATGATAAAGTAAAAATAAAGGATCAAAATGTGTGTGAAAACAAAGAAATAAAGGTAGAAGATAAAATATTTCCAGATGACAGGATTCATATACAAAGCGCACTCTGTAAAATCCTGTACACTTGCTAACTATCGGCTTCAAATTTGAGCTTAAAAAGAAAAGTGCCCTCTGAATAAATAATGAGTAAATGAATGACTGTGATGACTCCAAAAATTACTAAAGAATGTAAAAGATTTGAGGATAGGAAAAGACCAAGCATGATTCAGGTTGTAAAGATAATCTTGTAAATATTCTTCCCAAAGTAATTCATAAATTTAAATGCAGTTCTAAAGAGTTGAGGATATTGACAAAAAATATTCCAAAGTTCCTCTGAAAGAATAAACAGATGTAAATAACTATAATATTTTGAAAAACAAGCATATGAAGGAGAAACTGCATTACCAGATTAAAATATGCAATGAAACAATATTAAGAACAGCACAAGATACAGGCAGAAAAAAACAGATTATATCAACCACATTAAATAAAAGGGACAGAAACAGTCCCAAGAATACATTAGAATTTAGTACAAAAACCACTTATTACTTATCAGGATTCTGAAATTCTGATAGTGCTCAGAGCAGACAGCTTATTTCTACAACCTAGAGCAGCTTGACTGCAGACTGAGGGTTCCAAGGTGGCTTTGATCACATGTATGAGGTCTCTGCTGGGGTGGCTGGATTGGATGCTATATTAGGCCTGAGAGGAGATGATAGATAGATAGATAGATTAATATTAAAAGTTTTATTATAGGAATTAACTCATGTGACCACAGGGCTTGGCAAGTCTGAATTTCATTGGGCAGGCTGCAGGTTGGAAACTCCAATGAAGGTGAAGTTGAATTCCCCAGGAGAAGCTGGCTGGCTGAAGTACAGGCAGAAATTCTTCTTCCTGACTTCTGAAATCCTCAGTTCTTTGCTTTAAGACCCCCAAGTGATTGGATGAGGGGAATCTCTTTTGTTGATTGTAGATGCAATCAGTTGTAGATGCAATCAACTGACTATAGATGTAAATCCACCTATGAAATACCCTTGCAGTAATAATCAGACCAGTGCTTGCTTGACCAAACAACTGGGCACTATAACCTAGCCAAGTTGGTATATGAAACTAATCATCACAGATGGGGACTGGCCAGGCTTCCCTCTCAATGTGTGGACTCTCATCATTCAGTAGTCTAGCCTGAGTTTCTTTACATGGTGTCTGTATCCCAAGAGAAACCAAAACAGGAACTTCCCAGGCTTTGAAGGCCGAGGCCCAGTACTAACACAGCGTGATTGTAGCTGCATTCTGATGGCCAAAGCAAGCCTCTCCACCAGCCCAGATTCAAGGCAAAGAGACTCTAACTTCTGATAGCAGGAGTTTCATGTGATCCAGGGACAGGAGAAATTATACTCACCCATCCCTGGAGAAAATCTACCAGAATAAAGTTTGTTATTATTATTAAGATAGACACACACTCACGCGCGCGCGCACACACACACACACACACACACATGCACTCCCAGGCCTAGCTGGTTTTGCACACTCATTCTACCAAATATTCCCCTCCAGAAAATAGAAAAATAAGAAATCCTTTCCTACTCATTTTATGATACATATATAACCTTGATTACAAAAGCACACTAAAGTACTGCAAGAAAAGAGAATAAGCCAGACTTATTGAAAAACGTAAATGAGAGAGGTACCTAAATAAAATACGATCAAATTGAATCTAACAATATATAAATAAATAATACATTGTGACCAATTTGTGCTAATTCAAGGATGGGTTCATGTCTGAAAACCTAATCAGTGTCATTCAAACACTTTAAAAGAGGAAAGAAATGAGCATTTAAATGGATGAAGGAAATGGGTTTTTTACTATCCAAGATTAATTTGTGATTTTAAAGAGCTCCTAGCAAAATAAAAATAAAAGTGAACTTCCTTAACCCGATAAACAAAATCTTCTGGAAACCTGCAACAATCTCCCTGAGAGGCTGGAGCACTCCCTTTGAAGACAGGAGCATGATAAGGATACCCACAATCAATACTTCTATTCAACAGAGCACCAGAAGCCCTAGCCAGAGGAGTAAGGAAAGAGGAAATGATAGGTGACACCCAGATTGGAGAGGAAGAAACAAAACAATAATTATTTCCTGATGATATTTTTCCACTTAGAAATTCCAAGAAACCCTGCAGATAAACTGCCAGAGCAAACTTTACAGTTTAGGAAGGTTGTTGGATTTCAAAAAAAAATTCAATATGTAAAATCAATTGCATTTCCACATTAATAGTACAATGAGACTGGTATGGATTATTCAAAATAAAATAAGAAGAAAATTAGCCATTAGAAATTAATATATAAACATCTTAATCAAAAAATTCTTGTGAATTAAGTGCTAATTTTTCAAATGAAACTACTGGACTATCAGAAATTATAAGTGAATATTTAAGTAACTAGAAAGAGATTTTCCTTGGCACAAAGCATACTTTAAATCTTAAAACTCAATGGAAAAACACTAATGCTTCAGTGGAAGTATTGGAAAGAAATATTAACAAATGAAAAATCCATGCATGAAAAATATCACTAATAACTATGTGGGGGGAAAGTTTAGCCTCACTATAGTAAAAGAACTGCCTATTAAAATAACAGTGATATGCTACTTTTCAACTAGCAAATTGAAAACAGCAATTGAGGAAAGGATATTCTCACTGCTGAGCTCTGTGTTTTGAGATAGATACTTTCATACACTGCTGTTAGGTGTTGACGTTGCACAGCTATTCTCCAGCCAATATTTATCTAGCACAACTTAACAGTATCTATAGCTACAGTAACCCTACATCTATTTAAATCCCAGGGAAAAAATACACACATGCACACATGTAAATATAAGCATATATAATATATATACTTTTTAATTTATATATAAAATGCCCATGACATTACTTAAAATACAGAAAAAGTGGCTATGCAACAAATGGGAAATGGTTTAATAAGTTATGGCTCACCTATAACTGATTTCAAATTTTGATAAGCTTGGAAACCCTTCAAAAAAATTTTTGTGCAGAAGCCCAATCCAATATATAAATCAGTTAATGTGAGCCTGTTCTGTTTCAGGAGTGCAGAGGGAGCCTGGAGCTCAGGGAACTCTCTCCCAGTTCCTCCTTTCCACAAACCCTCTGGTGGCCCCTAAAACCTGTTCTAGGAATACCCAAGGGTACATGGGAAACTGTTTAAAAAACAAAACAAAACAAAAAAAACACTGCTATAGAATATTATAAGCCTGCTGAATTCATATTTTTGAAAAAAATTGTAATGATCAGAGCAAAAGCTCCAGAAATAATATCACATAAAAATTCATGCAAAACTGTATCTATCATGTGTGAGCCCAACTAATTAAATATGTATATGTAAATATCCAGTTGTTATTTTTATTTTGTTCTTTATAGTTATTTGTATTTTTTCAATTTCTCTACCAAGACTATGTATTTCCTTCACAATTAAAAGGAAATGGAAAATTAGTAACAAACGTACTTATTCAGTTCTATTAGTTCACGCTCAAATTATTATATGCATTTCTGTAGGAAAAAAAGTATACTGGATTTTTAAGAAAATTTTATTAGAAACAGCTAAAGAGCTCTCCAGTAAATCTACCTCTGGGGCATTCACCTTCAGTATTATTCAGAACACATCTGAAACCAATTACAGCCCCCCAACTGGCCTCAAGAACCTCTATGTGCCTCCAGCCATCTCCATAGCAAAATTGCCTCAGCCATGGTCAAAATCAAAATTTCTCAGTTGCCTTGGTTGACCTAGAAATATTTTATGTAATTTGCCATTATCTGGAAAAGAAACAATTGTTAGAAAATAAATCTCTTTTTACTTTGTCTCGTTAAAGTGGTGCCAAGAAATAGTCTTCATCATTTAGAAATACCAGAAGAAAAATAACAAATATTCAGTAAATAAATGGAATTTCCAAAATAAATCCTAAGAGAATCATTGTTACTTCATCTCTAGAGACACAAAGCAAAGGATAATCTGCTTTTTTATTCTTTGAATACCAGAAATAAGGACATCTATAAGGACAGTAAATACATAAATAAGAGCATTTTTCCTTCATTCTTCCATTCAGTAAACATTTACTGAAAATCTACAATATGAAATCATTGTAACAGGGGGCTGGGAATAGAAAATTAAGTACAGTGGGACTGAGGAGGGAGGCAGAACTTTGCAGAAACTTACAGAAATGTAAAGAAAGTTTATTAAAAAGTGCTATTAAAAAAAAAAGTGTGTATGAGATGTCCTGGAAATTCAAAAAGGAAAGCCACTAACTTGCTTTCCTAAGAGTGGAAGGACAGAGGGAAGAAATTGTGCGGGGGAGATGTGGAGGGGAGGTTGGAGGCAAAGACACTATCACTCCAAATGAAGAAGAGAAGAAGAGAGGAAGCGTGATCCATAAAAAGAACTGACTGATCTAGCTTTACATCGATGAGCACTAATTCAAATGGGCCCTGAGACCATCTCAGCAACTCTACCGCATTAGCCTAGTCATTCACTCGTCTACTCTCTAAGATGACGAGTTCGTACCTTTTCTTTCTCTTCAAACCTCCAACACCTCCTCTCCATTTTCTCTCTCAGATAAAGACCCTGCTTCCTTTTTCCCTTGAGAAAGAGCAATTTAAAAAGGTTTTTGACCTGCTCCAAACACCACATCTACTGACGTGTTGGCATGTGTGCTCTTGTTCTCTGCCATGCCTCCTTTTGCTATGGATGAAACGCTGGCCTCAGAGCTGAGGCCCAGCCCTCCACTTGTCGAATAGATCTCATTCCCCTCACCAACTCAATAATACTATTTCAGCAATTGTCTCCTATCTCTCCTGCATCATCAATTTTCCAGTCCCTATTGAGTCATTCACATCGGATACAAAAATGTTGTAAGATCTTAAAACCTCTCTTGACCCACATTCTCTCCCAGCTACCCTCACACATCCCTGCCTTCCTTCACAGTAAAACTTCTGTCAAAATTTGCCTTCTCCAATTCCACTCTTCCCACTTCTCGTGAGTGCATTCCACTGGGGCTTTCCTCTCAACCACTTTACTGAAACGGCTTTCCGAGAAGTCCCTGCCTATCTCCAGCACTCACACTCTCCTCCACATCCCTGCAGCACCACCATTTGACAGGCCATACATTCACTTGCCCTTTTATTGTCCGTCTCCCCCAACTAGGCTGTCTACTCCAAGTGCTCTATCCCAAGGGTACAGAACATTGCCTGGCACATAACAGGTACTCTGTAAATATGTGTTAAATGAAGGGATGAGAGAAGTGAATTACTATGCCCAAGATACCTGCAGTTATCAAGTTGGGAAGCAAAGTTTCCAAACCGGCTGTGCCTGAGTTTATTCAGGTGCCTTGTGGTGGTTTGAAGCGGTATGTACCCCAGAAAAAAAAAATGTTCTTAAACTTAATCCATTCCTCTGGGTATAAACCCACTGTAAGTAAGATCTATTGATAAGGCTACTTCAGTTAAGGTTTGACCCCACTCATTCAGGATGGGTCTTAATCTTCTTATTGGAGTCCTTTATAAAGGGAATGAATGCAGAGAGAGAAAGAGAAAGCCACTGAAGCCAGAAGCTGAAAGCAACGAAACCCGGAAGAGAAGGGCGAGACCAGCAAATGCCACCATGTGCCTTGCCATGTGGCAGAGGAGCCAAGGATGGCCAGCAGTAGGTCTTCAGGAAGAAAGCATCGCCTTGATGGTGCCTTGATTTGGACATTTTCTCTGCCTCAAACTGTAAGCTAATAAATTTCCATAGTTTAAGCCAACCCATTTCATGGTATCTGCTTTGAGCAGCCTAGGAAACTGAAGCATGCCCCAAAGCTCCATGCTGCAACCTCAGCCTCTGGCATGGTTGACTGGAATAGATGATGGTGCCATTAGTAAAGTAGGGTATGTGACAGAAGAAGATTTGGGATGGAGGATTGTGAAATATTTTAATATTTTGCAAAATAAGCACAACGTTACAGAAATCATTTGCTTACTCAGAGGTGAGTAATCTGGCAGTCTCAAATATCTGCTACACAATCCAGAACCAGAAATGGAACAACCAAGGCCTCTAAATGACCTAAACAGATGTCACAAAGCCCAAGCTTACACACAAGAAGCTTAGCCGGTTCTCCCAGAACCATCATTTTAGGGTTGGGTATCCCAACCAAAGAAGCTTAAAAGCAACCAGTTGGAAGGATGATACTAGAAGGAGCACGGCCATGCACACACACCCACACACAATTTCCACACGCCTTCACAAGAGCTCAGATAGCCTTGGAGCCTAGCTTCATTCAGCCTTAGGACAGCCCTTCAGCACTCAGCAGCAGCCCTGTTGCTTCAGTGATTCTCCCACAACACAGCAGAATACAGGGGAGCACAAAACAATAACTGTTTAGACCAATGCTCTGAGGTCATCAAGATAAGACTAAGTTCTCTTCAGCATCCTCTTTTTTACGAAGGCAGACAGATAATTCCTACATTTTAGAAAGAGATCCATAGAATCCAGTTGGGAGTTTTTTTAACTAGCATCTGAAGGGGTAACATTTCTGGGGAAATATCAATTTAATGTAAGACCTCAATGCCCAATCATGCTAAATAAATAAAATAAAATAAATAAAAAGTTACTATACTTGTCTAGAGGATAAAAAGGAAAATCAATATAGAGATTCGAGTTTTATTTTTAATTTGAGTTTGACTCAAAAGGTATTTGAGGGGGATGGATGTGGCTCAAATGGTTGGGTGTCTGTCTCCCATATGGAGGGACCTGGGTTCGATCCCTGGGACCTCCCGGTAAAATTAAAAAAAAAAAAAAAGATGTATTTGAGAAGTAATAGGTACCAAAATTCAGGCATCATGGAATCAAAAACTGGTGTCAACTACACAACACAAACTTGTATTCACTGGTCAAAGGAATGGGAGCGCTCTTATTTTAGTAGTTCGGTGGTGTTCTGAAGAGAGAAACAGTTTTATTTGAAAGTAACCATACTTTTTTCCAAGCGATTAGTTGTTTTGTTTTGTTTTTTTTAAGATTAGAGATATAATATTCTTAAATCTGGAAATAAACTAGCAGTACCAAAGGAAATCCCAATAATAAGGCTGTTAACACTGCAGACCAGAAAGAGAGAAATAAGGGCTTAATATTAAAATTTTCCAATTTTTTCCACCCTCATTAGCACTTCTGGCCTCAGATTTCACAGCTGGCATTACAGATAGTATATCAGAGCTTGTTTTTTGTCACACATACGAAGATTTATTTAACTTGAAAGTCCTTTCCAGTTCATGTGGATTGAAACCATAACTAAATACCTTGTCACATGTTTCTTATTGTGGACAGGCATACATAACTTTCCAAAGAATAAGTATTATTGCAGTATAAAGATTTTGCCGTGAGTTTTCAAAAGTTAGACTGTAGATTTTGAGAAATCGAAAAAAGAAAAGTGTTTGAGAGTTTTAATCAACAAAAGAATGTGTTCAAAACTAAGATATGGAAAACATTTCACTCTCTGGAAAACGAAGTATTTGAAAACCAATTTCCCCTTTTCTCTGAGCCAGATTCTAAGGTTTATGGCAAAAACAAAATATTACAGGACTTTTTCTGTATTCAGTTGTCCAAATACCATTTAAAAAAAATACTTTAAAGATAGAATTTTCCCCTTCTTTTGGGAATGGAAGGATTTCCTAGACACCATTAGAACCATCACTCTGATTCCTGGCTATTCCCTACAATCTAAAACCCAAACATGAAATTCAAGACAATATATCATACAGTCTTTTATTTTTTATATTATACAGTCTTAACTATAGGCTCTGGAATCAGACCTGAGCTTGAATTCTCCATTCTACCTACTAGCCAGCTATGAGCCTCAGCTTTCTCATCTGCAAAATAGGGTAAAAGCAGAATCCATTTCATAGGGTTAATGAAAGAATTAAATGAGATAATGCATGTAAAACACCGAGCACAGAGTACACAGCACAAAGAAATGCTCAGGCAGTGTTATCAATGATTATGATTGTGACTGTGATTGTGTTTATCAGTAATGAAGCTTGCAGTGACTGAGTGTGATTTCCCTCCCTAACACCATCTGCCTACCTGACACACAGTCCCATGTTTCCCTCTGATATATTGTGATGTATTTTGTAAAAACCTGGAGAAGAGATCAGTTTGACCCTGCAGTCATGCCCTTGAATGATAAGACCTACAGTGGCTCCTCTCTATTCTATTGGATCTACCCTCATTGCCTCCATCAACTTTCTTCCTAATTTCCAGAAACTAAACTAAAGAAGGCAAGAATGAGGAAACTGGTTGCAAATGGGAGAATGTCTCTGAGGATTTAGAAATAGGCTGCAGGGGTTCTTAACAAGGGAGCTTGAACTGAAATTCAGAAAAACATTATTCTTGTGGGGATGTGTTGATGCGGGTGTGATGTATTTATTAAATAATACACAGTGTAGTGTGGACTTAGTAAGGGATCCGTGGTTTTCACCTGACTGACAAAGGGGTCCGTGTTCCCCTTGGGAGGGATGGATTGAGGGCAAAAGAAAATGAAATGTGAAGGACATTCAGGCTAAGTGAGAAGAAAATGAATCCTGATGTATGTGTATGTCCATCATTGGCATGACATAATGGGAGGTCCCCATACCCAGCCCATAACTGTGCCTTGAATCTTTTCCATCTCTTTATGACAACTTCCTCTCATGTGCTACCTGTATTTAAAAAGCACTAATGAACAGAAAGTAAAATTAATCCAGTGCAATATGAACCAAGAAATGATGACAATTAAGAAGGTAACAGCAGTATTGCTTGAAGACCAAAAAAGGGTGGATCCTGAACTACTTCATAGATTTTCCCCAAACTCAACAGAGAGGGGAAACTTCCGTACCTTGTGTTGTCATATTGGACTTGACAAGTGTGTCTGTCAATTATTATCAGGGGCTGACCTTGACATTAGAAAATGTTCTCTCTTCAAAGCGAAAAGAACCTGCATGCATCTCACAAAGAGAAGTGGCCCTTCTTTGTTGTGCTTCCCCATCCCCCATAATTATGCCCTTTCGCCTTCGTTTTTCCTTCTTCTTCTTTTACTGCAGGATTTATAAAACCTTTGAAACATGTTGTTTCCAGATGTAGATCCCGAGTGCCCTGTCATTTACTTCCTGTCCAAGCCTGAGCAGATGGAATTACACAAGTTCGGCTCTATGAATCCGCCCTCCAATGCCTTCATTAAACTCCAAGATTTTAAAGAGTCTGCCTAGTTCCTGGCAGAGACCTTTCCATACTTCCACCCGCAAAGCTGTAAATTACTACCTCATTAAACTCAATTGTAAATGATTAGGTGTCTGGAATGTACTTTCCTTTCCTTGAAGTCTCCTTGGAGTAATCACTGCCTCACAGGCCTCCCTACTTAGCTCAGCACATTATTCAAGCAAGGCAGCGTTTGAGCAGCTAGCTCACTGGCAGAGGAGGTTTTATTTTTGTTAGGGTATTAAAACTCTATCTTTGGGTTCCAAAAGCGGAAGATTTGTGATCTTCCACATCCCATTGAGCAATCTCTCTTTTAACAAGAGAAAGCTGTGATCAACAGGCCTTTTTCAAGACTTCATTTTCCTTCTACCACACAGGCAGTTGGAACTACAGAATTTATGTTTGTTTTTTTCTGAACATCAATGTTGCTATGAATTTCCATCGGCAGAGATTATTTGGGAATTTTTTTTTCTTTGAGACAAAGAGAAATGAATAACTCAGGTATTCAATGCCTATATACCTAACTCTGATTCTTTGATGAGGTTTGTTTTTAAAAACTTGAAGAGCCTGGAAAGGTCATGGGTAAAAGGTTGGGGAAAGAGAAAGAGGAGGAGGGGCTGTCACCTTGAATAAATAATCTATCCAGAGTTCCCAGGCTGGTTGCCATCATTTCAGCAGGAAAGGTAAAACTAATATTCCCTATGGGACAAAAGCTCAGAAGGTCAATCCTCTTTCTTATGGAGGATTTTTTTTTTCCTCTTGAGTTGATTCATTGGTTTAGAGTCTTTAGATTTTTATTATGTCTCTTTTGGGCTTCTTTGCCACTTGTTCTACAATACTTAATCAGTTATGCTTCCCCATGTCCCTGGAATATCGGTAAAAATATTGCCCTATCTTATGGAGAGAGAAAATAAGGCCCATCAAGCATAACGGTCAAACAAGTATTAGTAGTGTTGAAGTAGGGAGACCCCAATTCCTGTGAAGGAAAAATTCAAAAACAGACAAAATAGAATGGAGCATCATTCTCTCCTTCCTGACATCAGTGAAGGAAAACTTCAGAAATAGGTAAGGGCATGGAGCATCAATAATTCATGTCTCAGCCTATGTATGTTTTGGAGGGTATCACAGATAACTCCTAAAAGAGATTCATTCATTTCTAGGCATGACAGGTAAGGGGTGGGACAGGCAGTTCAGGTACCCATTTGTCTGCATTCATTTGTGTGTGGAGAAAGAAAATGTTCAGATGAACTTCTGTTGGGATGGAATAAAAAGGCAAGACTGGGTCTTGTTTCCTGGCCTGTAAGCTTGGAGTGGACAGAAGGACTGTAGAAAGAGATGAAGGAGCTGTTTCCACAAGAAAGCAGAGGAGCATAAGTAGCCTTCAGACAGGCTGACAAAGTGGGACACAGGGTCAGAAGAGGTGCAGGCTCCTCACTTTTGCCCACAAAACAGCATAGCTTTGGCCTGGTGAGGACTCACTATCGCTCAGGCAGCCTCCGAGGGTGTGAGGATTTGGCAGACCATCTTTCTGCAGCATCATCATTGTTGCCGTGGTGGACGTCAGTTGCAGAGATGGAGTTGAGTCACAATCCTGAGGAGGTTTCAAGAACTTCAGACATTCAAAAGGGTGCACAGGGTGGAAGAACATGAGCTAAAGCAGGGGGTCTTAACAAGGGGTCCATGAGCTTGAACTGAAATTCAAAAAAACATTATTCTTGTGGGGACCTGTTGATGCAGGTGTGATATATTTATTAAATAATGCACAGTGTAATGTGGACTTAGTAAGGGGTCCTTGGTTTTCACCTGACTCGCAAAGGGGTCCGAGAAACAAAAAAGGTTAAGAACCCCTGAGCTAAAGTAAAACATGAGAGAAATAACCAGGTAAGCCTTTTCTGAAAGGGCTGGATGTCCTTTGTAAGCCTCAGGCAAGAGCCAGCAGAATTCATTAGTAAAGGTAACCTATCCAGACCTATCGGCTGATGAGTCCTGGGAAATTCAATACACACAAAGAAACATATTCAAATTAGGGCCACAAAATGGGCACAGAAAAAATTAGCTAGTAGAGTGAATAGAACCAAAAGTAGCTTTCTGAACTACTTCATGTTAACCATGCTTGAGGCGATTCACTCCTTGACAATTTTTTATTGATTTTAAAATTGTCTTTTAAAAGCCTATGATGAGTAAACCCACGGAGGTAAACTCTAGAGTATAGGTTACTAGGAAACAGAACGTGAGTTGAGAATGGGAGCTGATGCTTAATACATATAGAATTTTTAACAAGGTTTATTGTCAATGTATGGAAATGAATAGAGTTGATGGTTACACATTATAGTGAGTATAACTAACACGGCTGGTTTATGAACGAGATTGCGGCTGAAAAGGGGTAGCCTATGGACATCAATGTCAATTGAAAGGAAACTAGAGAATAATCTAGGGAATGTGTAACAGTGATTTCAGTGGTGGATGAAGATTGTGGTTAATAGTATAAATATAATGCTCTAAGTGTTAAGAATATGGTGATACATGGGAAAATTACAACTAATATAACTTATGGACAATAGTTAACAGTAATATTGTAATATTTTACAGCAATGGCAAAGAAGAGATTATATCAATTCTAAGGGATAACAATATGGGGGTATAAGGAGATATAGAATTTTTCCTTTTAGAGTAATGGAAACATTCTAAAATTGACTGAGGTGATGACAGCACAACTCTGTGATTAAAATGAGAGCCACTGAGTGTACACTTTTTT
>JAQZBX010006812.1:0-52148 GCA_029593785.1 Cabassous unicinctus | reverse complement strand
GTTTCTGAAGAGAAATCTGTGCTAAGTCTTACTGGAAGTCTCTTGTGCTTGATCATTTGCTTCTCTCTTGCTGCTCTGAGAATTTTCTCTTTATCTTTGACATTTGACATTCTGAGTAGTATGTGTCTTGGTGTAGATCTATTTGGATTTATTCTGATTGGAGTACGGTGTGCTTCTTGGACTTGTAAGTTTATTTCTTTCATGAGAGTTGAGAAATTTTCAGCTATTATTTCCTTGAATACTCTTTCTGCCCCTTTTCCCTTCTCTTCTCCTTCTGGAACTCCCATGACACGTATGTTGTTGTGTTTTTTGTTGTCATTCAACTCTCTGAGTCCCAGATCAATTTTTTCCATTCTTTTCTCTCTCTGTTCTTTTTTCTCTTCAATTTTAGCTGTTCTGTCTTCAGTATCACTTACTCTTTCTTCTATCATTTCGAGTCTGCTGTTGTATGCCTCAAATGTGTTTTTGATCTCACCCATTGTGTCTTTCATTCCCATGAGCTCTGTTACTTTTCTGTTCAGGATTTCAAATTCTTCTTTGCATGTGCTCAATGTCTTCTTGATGTCATTTATCTCTTTAATCATATTGTCTTTCAACTCATTGATTTGATTTTGGAAATTTGTGCTCATCTCGCTAATTAGTTCTCTCAAATTCTGCATCTCTTCCGGGACTTTGATGTATACCTTTTCTTGGGCATGTCTTCTATTTTCTTAGTATGGCTCATAATTTTTTGCTGGTGTTTAGGCATCTGGTTAGGATGTAGTTTACTCAGATGCTCATTCTCTTTCTCTTTTATAGGGATTTAGTGGCAGGAGGCTGTGAGTTACCACAACACTTTGATTTTTGGCTCAACCTGGAATTTTAGGATTGTCCTGCTGGTTGCTCAAAACTGGGCACTGGACCCAGTAGTTGGTTGTAGAGTTGCTTTCTAGGGCCTTGGGCAGGGAGGCTCTAGAGGCCAGAAAAAGCCTCTTCTACTTTTTAATTTTCCTGTGTGCACTTCCTTGGTCTGCCAGTAAATGGGGTTCTTTGGCAGCTCTCAATTCAGTGCCTGGTCAGAGTGTATTTGTTGCAACACAGACCAGATCAATGTGATAGAGCTTCCTGTCTGGAGGCTAAGAGCCTTGTAATTCAAATTTTCTCTGAGACAGTTCTCCAGCCTTCTCTGGCAGACCCCTCCCTTTTCCCTGCTAGGAAATATTTCCACTCCCCTCTGAGTCCTCAACAATCAGTCCTTCTTAGTAGAGAATGAGTTTGGGAGTTGTATATCTTTAGCCCCTTGCAGGCTCCAAGACAAACAATGATACAGCCCCACCCGGCCTGGAGGGGCTCTTGGGACTCAGCAGACCAAATATGTGAGTCAAAAGCTGAGTGAGCCTTAGGCTGTGTCCCTCTCTCTCCCCTTTCCTATGGAGCCCTCAACAATTAGTCCTGGCTAGAAGAGAGGAAGATTGGGAGGGTCAGATTTCTCCAGTCCCTCACAGGCTCCCAGGCAGACCACTGTATGTTCTCACCTGGCCTGGAAGGGTTTGTGGGGCACAGCAGACCAAATTTGTGGGTCAGAAGCTGAGTCAGCCTTAGGCTGTGTCCCTCTCTCTCCCTTTTCCTGGGGTGGTAGATCCCTGGAGCCCACCTTTGTCTGTAGTCTCAGGCCCAGAGGCCTGAGAATTCTAAAGAGTCTTTAGTGTGGGGGAGGGTGCCAGTAGCAGTAGCTGCCGCTGGTTCCAACTCATGGTTCTATCGTCACGATTTCCCTCTTTTGTCCCTCTCGCCTCTGGTTGGTGTGCAGCCTTCACCTGCTGTCCTAAACCCTAGAAGATCTTTTTTGGGGCTGTTTCAGCCTGTCCTCTAGCTATTTTTCTGGAGAAGAGATTCCTGTGTCTTACTAGTCCGCCATCTTCCTGGAAGTCCCACATTTTTCTTAAAGGAAAAAAATATTTTAAAAATATTGATTAAGAGGAAAAGTGCAGTGTTTGGGTCATTTATGCCTCCAGGAAGATTTACATACCTCTTGAAGAACTTGAAAATTATTGTCACAAAGTAGTTAAATGTTCAGCATAAACTCCTTGTACACTAAATGAAAAAGCTAACTACATTATGTTGCATTTAGAATTTCTTAAACTATAAGCTAGCATTTTGTGGTTTAGAATTGTATCCTGAGCTTTGTATCAACTCCCTGAATCAGAGAGTGAGGCTTTCATTAGTAAATTAATACTTAAGAGGGGAAAAAATATGTAAGGATTGATCTTCACTTTACTGCAATAAGATCTTCCAGTCATAAATTATTGACACACAAGCAGGAGTTGATGTGCCATTTCTATTGTAATCAGCTACTTTTGTATTTCTACTCATCAAGGTTGACTTTATCATATTGTGTACCTCCTGGATGTCAAAGACCCAGCATTCATTTGCTCTTCTTCTTGAGATCAGGGCAAGCATTTCTCTCATAACCTTGTAAAGTATTCCACAACATGACTGTGAGGGTATTCTATATTGAAAATTTGTGGGGGTTTTTTTAAGTGCAAGTTTCAAATTTTGAGATTATCCATGTTCCTTCCAATTTTTGCTCTTTGAGGAGTAATATGTATTAAGCATCCATTCTGGGGATCTAACTTTTAAATGACCTTTTCCGTGCTTATCCTTTTCCTTATTTTGATTTGCTCAGATAAATTACAACCACCTGGCCTTTTGTTTTAAAGAAGGTTACATACAAAATTGACCTTTTGATACTTATTGGGAGAACGAGGTCCATTGTTATGAGATTAACTCCTGTTGCTATTTTCTGGGTTGGTTATATTTTAAATAATCTTATTTGAGGATGGAAAACCCTTTTTCTTGTGCCTGTTTGTTCCTAACACCATAGGCGTGAACTCTCTGAGCAATACAAAGATAAGTTATGTTCTAAAATACAATGAATCTAATTTATTTCGATCCTATGTAAGAGATGATTTATATATGTAATTTCGATTTTCTTAACCTTGCTAAAGCCAGTCTTGTCCTTTGACCAGTCTCCAGCTCCTTACCACTTTGCTTATTAAGATTCAGCCTTCTTTCTGTTTCCTGGATAAGCTCAGGCATGCCTCCCAGGACCTTTGCACTTGCTACTCTCTCTGCCTGAAATATTCTTTTCTGACTTCCTTTGTTTCATTTACCTAATATTCTAATTGCTCACCCCCCCTTTTTTTTTGTCTCTGTGTAGTTAGGCTGGGCCATGTGACCATTTCTAGAAAATGATGTATGTCACTTCTGGGCTGAAACAGTGAAAAGCCCATACACGAATTGCTATTCTCTTCTCTGCCATGACACCTGAGGAAGCCTGGGGTTTGAGATGGGAGGGCTACAAGTTTGAAGCAGTCTATATTGCTGTGTTACCATATGGGGAGTTACCTAGACCTACAGAAGATTTTGTGTAAGCAAGAAATAAACTCTTCTGTGTTAAAACCACCGAGTTTTTGAGGATGTTTATAACCACAGTGTAGCATTTCTGTTCTGAGTATGCAAGGTTTCAGATCAAACATCATTTCTTAAGAGATCCCTGTAACTACCCTATCTAAAGCACTTCCTCTTTCTGTTATCTCTCTGTACTGCTATCATTTTAGGCCTTTCATAGCAATTTTTCCATAATGTTTTTATTTATATATATGAATATATGTTGAATAAACAAGATTTCTATATGCTGTTAATTGTAGTTTATCAGTGCCCAAAGTAATCTTTGACAATAAACGATAAGCTTTTCATTTTTTTATTTTAAAGGCAATAGTGCCTAACAACAAAACAAAACAAAAAGCTGCCTTGCAAAGGTCCATTGTATTTCCTATTGCTCCTAAGGAAGGATATCCTATAGCAGAGTTTTTAAGACTTTTCTAGGTTACTTCATTTTGCATGATTTCTTTTATCTTCAAGTGATATCATCTTTGGCAAAGGCTATATCAGTGATGCCATCCATGTCAATAAAGAAAGGATTAAAAATCCAAATTTCAATTTTAAAATGGCCTGAGGTAACCTTCAAAATAATTCTGAAGTATTTTCACTCAGATTTTTGCCCACTAAGAAATAGAGAAGGCTTTGTTGCTTTCAACTTCAGGCTACATAAATACTTCTTCCAATATCAGAAAGTTCTCACACTTGTTTGCCTTCAGTCTCCTGGTAAATGGTCCAGAGTCCCTGGTATTTATTAAAAGCATGGAAAAGCTTGCTGAATGAAATCAAAACAGTCATCTTATTAATCAGTTGTTAGAAAAGTATTTGGCAAATAGTAGCAGCTCAGTAAAACTTTGTTGGATTAATGAATGATTACAGCCAAAGTTATTCACTAAGTAAATCAAGACATGAAGGAACTCTCTATCAAATTGTTCTTAAAATGCACTTTTATTTTCAAAAAAGTAAAGAAAAGAAACTTCTGCCCAGAGTTTTAGTCTAACTCATTAAGATTCATCTTGAAATGGCAAGTAAATAAAAACCTCAGAATCTACTTCTTGACCTTAAAGACTTTACTGAGAATTGTTTTCTTATTGCTAATGCATGAAGAGATGTGCCACATGATATACAGAGCTTCTTTTCTTTTCTTAGTGCAACACAATAAGGTATGTTGCCAAGTATCAGATAAAAACAAGTATACACAGGTATATCATCAGTATAATCACATTTTTACTTGGAAAATCAACTCTTTACTATTTTGAAGATACAAAGTATTTTCTTTGGAAAAGGGTTCACAAATTGGAATTCTTAATTAATGTAGTCAGCAGTATTATGTCACTTCTGGGCTCAAACAGAAACAGCCAATTCATGATGAAAACCAGGAATTTTCATTTAGACTGAAGAGAAATGATAAAGCTACTAATTATTTCATAATCTTTTTCATAATATTAAAAGAAATGCTAACAAATATTAGCAATTTCTAGAGTGGATATGGTAATTTATAGGGATATTGCTTCACTTTCTTTGTTTGCACTAATCCACAAACCAACTTGATATTTCCAGACAAAATGGCTTTATTAAAGGCTACCCAATGATATGAAGCACAGCTGATTTCATAGGCAACTTTGTGAGATGCTTCAATAAACATCTTTTTCATTTGGAAAAATTCAATTTTGGTAAAATTCTATCCGTTTTAAATTAAAACTGTTTTCCATGAAGATTTATAGTGACTGATATATATGGACAATTGTCAGTTGCCAGGTGCTCCTTTTACATTTTCTTGGTTTCAAACTTCAATTGTGAAGAATCATGCCATGGGCTCCCATAATATTTACCTAAGAATGCATAATCATGTATACATAAGCATATTCAAGATCTCTTATACTTTTTTGTTTGACCTTTCCTAAATAAAGCTATACAAAGACAGACCGTATTTGTAATATCAAGGTATATTTTCTTTAATTCATATCAATAGAAAGTTTTAAAGACCTTACTATATGGAATAATAGCAATGCTATTTAGGCATACAGTTTTTGCCACTCTGCTCTTGTTAATATTAACAACTTTCAGAGTTCTGTGAGATTTAATTTACATTGGAGTTATATTCTAAAATCAGTATGTAAAAACAAAACCATTCATTATAAAGCACAGGCGGTATTGCACATACAACCTTATGAACACCAACGTTTGAGGACAGCTGAGCTGAAAGAAACTAAGGATTAAAAGGAAATTTTAGAAATAGATGTTTGAGCATTGAATCCATTCTGCCTTTAAGATAATGTCCAAGTTCTTGGCTAGAAAATAGAGAAGTGTAGAGAATTCTAAAGTAAATATAAAAGTCCTGCTTGTTTTCAGGATTGACTCCAATCTGTTTTACCTTTAAGCATTAAATTATGTTAATAGATTGGTTTGTTCTAAGAATTTAAGGAAATTGTGCAGTTACATTTTGGTTCCATATGAGGGGCAATTAGCCTCTAAAGACAGCAGTAAGTTAAATGATTGAATTCACTGAAATGGTTTTTTTAAAAAAGCTTTTATTTTTTTGAAGAAAAGTGTTACTGGTTAGTGCCAGGTTCATTGACTTTCTAGCATTCACCTATTTACCCTTTAGAGGTCAGTGGTCTACAGATGGACGAATCTTGGCCTAGAGCAAGGGCTCTTAACCAGGGATCCGTGAACTTTAATTGAAATTCAAAAAAACATTATTCTTGTGGGGATGTGTTGGTGTGGGTGTGATACATTTATTAAATAATTTACAGTATAGTGTGGACTTAGTAAGGGGTAAGGTTTTCACCTGACTGGCAAAGGGGTCCGTGGAACAAAAAAAAATAATTAAGAACCCCTGGCCTAGAGGATCTGTGAGGTCCCTTCTTGATCTAAAAATCTTGGCTAAAAACAAAATCCATGAAGACTGTGTCTTGGTCATATCAATTATATGGTCATTGTTATCCAAACAACAGAGACCCTCATTTGCTGACATTATTACTCCTTAGCTTGGTACTTTATGCATAAATTTTAGATTTAATTTGAGTGGAGTTATAATGTATTTATTTTGTTATAAAATGTGTAACTGATATGTATATTCACACATGCCTGTTCACACAGACATTCATAGGTAATACTTGGACATTACTATACAAGATATCAGCATTTTAGAGGAAATATTAAAAGTTATATTCTAATGGAAGATTTAGAAACATTTTCCATTCTTCCTCTGTCCTTATTTGGTCTGGTAGCAAGCTTGATGGTAGTAAAAGGTGAGTTTTGGTGTGTTGTGTTGGTACATTACTGTTCAAGCAGCCACCCTACACACCTGCAGGACCTACCTGGGAATTTTCTGTGGTCATTTGACAACTCAGGACAACATTTTGTTCTCAAATATTGAAAAAATATTGAGTAACCTTAGAGTTTAGTGGAATCTTCTTAACAATAAAAGCCCTTCTTGAGCAGTCACTGAAGTTTATTTTATACTTTAGTACCAATGTTGCAAAAACAATTGGCAAAGAAATTTCAAAAGTCATTGGAAGTGAGTATTTTTGGTAAACCCATGTAATACCTATCAGGAAGCTACTCAAAAATTTTCGTTTTCACGTAACCAATATAGTTTCAAGACTAACCTGTTCCCAGTAGATCAAAGATTGTAGAGGCCTTGAGAAAAGTTATTGAAGTAACCTGAACAAAGATGCCCTGCCAAGCCACTCACTTAAGGTGCTAACATAACTATCTAGGAAAACCAGCTTCACACTGGAAGTAAAAGATTCCTGGTGTTCTGAATTAAGGTTTAAGGCTCTCGTGCCTTGCAGATTTAGTTATATAATGTGATAAAATATCATGTTTTCCTAACTAATGATATAAAAACATTCCACTTCTCTTTACAACCTCACTTCAACCTAACACCAAAAGAACAAAATTGATCATTTACTTATATTACTCTGTTAAATGTGTTGGTGTTAATAACAGAAATAACCGTCTCACATGAATTGTTGTATAATCTCTAATTCAGACACTTTGTTTATTTTAGTATGTAAACTCAAGAGTAATGACTAAATCATTTTCACTGCTCCATTAATACCTTTCCATAATATTAGGAATATAAATATTATCAAAATATTAATACATTATGATGACTTTATGGCAGCTTTTTCTATAATCTTTGCAGTATTACAATAAGGTAGATGAGCAATATGAAATATATGTCCACAAAACTGGCCCATTCTAAAAAATAAATGTTCACATATGTTGGAGGATAAGACATAAATTCTAGTGTATCAAAGGATATATCATAGTTTTAAAAGTTTATTCATAATTAAAATCAGTTTATAACTTGCCTTCACACACATTCAGATGATATAGACTTTCATTCACTCATTCATTGTTCATTCATCAAAAGTTATTGACCACTGTGCTGTGGGGAATAAAAACAAATAAAAATGGATTTTTGCCTTAAAGAAGATTTCAGAAAAGCATGGAGATATAAAGAGGCAGTGGCAAACGAGTGTATTGGTTCATCGGAGGGGTTACCACTTCAAACAGTGGGTGTGATCAAAGGACATTTGGAGGAGGGGAAGAAGAATAATGGATGGAACCTAGAAATAAAAAAACATGAGGTAGGAGATATGAGGACAATTGTGGACAGAATTGGTTGTCATTTTGTTTTGTGTGTATTGTATTTTTAAGTATTACTATCCTAAAATATATTAGAGAGTTGTATGAATTTGGGGGTAGGTAGGGAAGATGGGTATTATAATCTTTGGAGAATGATACAATATTTGAAGGAATCATATTGAGTGGAAGAATTATCTGTATTCATATATACATTTGATAGACTAAATATGACTGTACCTGGTTGCTGTCATAATTACACATGAATTTTCATATTTTTAAATTCCATTGTTCTTTTTTTGTAAGATTTTGAATAGTAAAATAGCTATCATGGACAACAAACATAGTACTTGAACTTCTCTTTGATTTTTTATTTTCTTCACAATAATTTGATAACAGCATGATTATAATTTATTGTTATTATGTTCAATTTGTTCTCTTGGCTTTATCTTTCTGCTCAATAATTGGCAATAGCAGATTAGTTATAAAACAGATACATCTGTTACATGGCTTCTTATGGATATAAAAAATGTTATTTTATATTTAAAAAACCCAACCACAATCACAGAATATAAATTGATTTTCAAAATTTATTAAGAAAGTGCTATATATATATGTTCTAATTTTCAGGTTGTGTTTTTATCATCCTGAGTTACAAATGTCAGAAAGCAGTTCCAGATCTAATTCATTTTACCACAATCATGACATTTTCCAACTGTCTCATAAATTTGCAACATTTGTTAAAAGGGAGAGTAGTAGAGCAACATGTGTCACTACTGAAGAAAATGGGCCTGTGGTAATTAGTGTTCCATCTTCAAACACATAATTAGTGCTTGAAATTTAACATTATAATTGCACCATTTATTGAGTGCTCATAATGTGCCAGGCTCCATGCTGAGCAGTCTATGTCCACTATCACTTTAAAAGTCCTAACCTTATGACATAGATATTGTTTTTATTCCCATTTTATAGATGAGGGGGAAAATGAGCCTTAGAAAGTTATAAGTAATTTGATTATGCCCCAATAGCTAGTAAGTAGAGAAGCTGAGATTCAAACCAAGTCCTCCAAGATGTAGGTGTAGGTACTATTATTATTCCCACTTTACAGATGAGAAAAACTGAGGCTTAGAGAGGTCTAAATGATTTCATTAAGTTCAAACAGCTTGTAAGTGGAAAAAAGTAGTAATCATACCAAGGTCTTTCTGACTCCAGAGTCTAGCTATTTTACCTCTTAGTGTTCACACTAAATTTTGACAGAATTTATGTTGTAAGCATGTTGATTACATCTCCTTTATTCTGACATAAAGGAGGCAAAATTTGCAATATTAACTGGGAGAGGAAAGAAAAGCCTTAGGGATAAGGCTGAGAGTCAGAAGTTAGTAGCAAAGAGAATTGCACTTTATTCCATTTTAGTAGGTCTATCACACCAAGGCAAGAGTGTTTCAAGAAGAGGTGATTTACCCTTCCTAAATTTCACAGAACATTTGCATTGGTTTCCTAAATTCGGAAACTCAGCCTATTTCAGCAAGAGTCCTCTAGTCCTTAGCTGAGTAGCCCTGAGTAAATTCATTTGGCTAATTTCCTATTTGTATCATTTCCTGTATATTACCTTGTGCCCATGTAGTGGATTGAATTGTGTACCCCAGTTTGAACAGGTTCTTGATCAGGGTCCACATTCTGATGGGTGTGGACCATTGTATATAGCATCTTTTGAAGATGTTACTTCAGTTTCAATTATGGTGTGACCCAACTGAATCAGGTTGGGCTTCAATCTGGATTACTTGGAGTCCTTCTTAAGCAGAATGAAATTCAGACATGGAGAAAGAAAGCCAAGGGAAGAAGCTAGAGTAAACAGAACCTAGAAGAGAAAGAAGTCACCACCATGTGAATTGCCATGTGATGGAAAAGTCAAGGAACCCCAAGGACTGCTGGCCAGCCAGCAGATACTCACCCTGGGAGCTGGCAGACCTTATAGTCTATGAAACTGTGAGCCAATAAATTCCTGTTGTTAAGCCAAAGCATTTCATGGTATTTGTGATCACAGCCAGGAAACTAAAACATGCCCTAATTTTTTTGTTGTAAATTTTACCATGTTCTGTTTTCCAAACTATAGTATAAAGGTCCTGGGCAAGAATAATGCTAACAAAAGCTTTTCTTCTTTGCAAAGAGCTAGGCACATACCTTAGTCAGGATTCAGTTCTTAAAAAGTTGAGATTCAAAGCTCAGAAACAGACTAGGATATTTAAAATACCTTTGCATTCTACTAATACATTTTAAAAACTGAATAAAAGTATCAGACAATCACTGATCTTTTATATTATGAGTGTTGGCAGTCACAATAGTACATTATATCCAAGGAACTCTTTTCCTTGTCAAAAAGAGTACATTTGGAATATTTACGGATTTACAAAATTATAATTTGTGGTATTGAGCATTCATTTATTACACTTTATAGACCTTTCACTTTTATATATAAGGAAAAAGTAAGATGAAATAGAAGCTATTGTTTTTGTTAAAAATCACTTCATCATATGAAATACCATTTATAAGCTGAGGGGAACTAATACAATGAAAACAGTTTGCCTTTATCTGTTAGAAAATTGTGTTTAAACCCAAACTAGAATTTACAATTTCCTTAACACTATTGATACATAGCTAGTGTTGATGTATATGTGTTTACCAGAGACAAAGAACGTGGTGTCTTCTACACTTAGTATCCCTTGGCAATTGAAATAACATGTTTGCATTTTGCATAGACACGATCTTCAGATCAATGGGCCACTCCTATTGAGAGAGGCACAAACCAGATTCTGTTTGCCAGCAGCTGTTTTTAATACTATGATTTTGAATTTATATTAAAGTGAATAATTTGGTAGTTTAGACGACATTTATTTTTACTTTGAATATTTTTAAGTGTATCATTATTACTTCAAAGGAAAATATAGTTTAAGAACTTAAGTGATCACTTAGTAACTGTTGTATTATTTCCATTTCAGTATTATCACTTGCATACTCTCTTTTTAATAATAAAAATAAAAAGGCTTAAGTTATATTTTAGATCATTTCATGAACACTGTCACTACTGTATCACAGGTACTAAATAAAAAATGTTGAATAATAAACTGCCATCAGGTGTGGCTTGTGTTCCTTCATTATCTATGAGAGAATTTTATGAATGATGTATGACAGTGCTACATATATTTACAATCAAAGACACCAAAATAGTTAATGTCTTTAGTTAATGCCAGTGAATGTTTAAAATTCCTGTTCAAGGATTTTGCCTTTCTTCAAAGAAAAGATATTCTTCTCATTTGGAAGAGTATTTAATTGCATTGCTCATACACTTTTAATATTTAATAATAATTTTATTAGCTATAAAGAATGAGAGGGACAAGATTTGCAATATCTAGTGGTGGCATCAATTTTTTCTTATCATGACTAGATTAATATTATAAGTAGATGCAAAAATATAGATTAGCTTGGTGGTTGGTTAAGACTTGCTCATTTATTGGCTTTAGCTTGGGAAAATCCCAGAAAATGCACAAGGAGACAGAAGCAAATATCTAGGGGTGCTTGGAATCCCTGGTACAAAAACCCTGGTACTAATCATTACTCATTTAAAAATAATGAACACAGAGTCTTTGAATAAAGTTATAAACACTGCCAATAACAATTCCTACTGGTTCCAAAGCAATTGACAGAGGATCTTGATGGGTTATAAGACTTAGTATTGGAAGGTATATGTTCTTTAATCTCAATGCAATTTGACAGCTTTTCATTATTTTCTTAAACACTTTTACTGTTTGCTTTTCAACGGATTATTTTGAGTGGGAAAACTTGGCATAGCCATCATCATAATAGCACTTTTTACTTAAGTAATGCCACTCACCTGAAGTTTTCAAAGTGCTTTTGAGTACATTTCATTAGGCCTGTGGGATGGAGGTCAGGGGAAAGGTTCTTTGTAGCCACCATACATTTAAAGACTATGGAAATATAACGTAGGCCATGGGGAAAAAGCAATTTTCATCTTTAATGATCTAGATATGGATATATTTATGAAAAGATTCCTAAACTTTGAGTGCCTTTGTTCAAAACTGGAACCTGATATTGTTGAATTTGATGTGTTTTTTAAAAATCTATTTTAAAACAAATCATTTTTAACCCCCTCCAGCAATTGCTTCGAGAACGACAGCAGATGGCCAGCCGTCCCTTTGCTTCTGTTGATGTAGCACTGGAAGTAGGAGCTGAACAAACAGACTTTCTGCGCGGACCATCAGAGGTAGGAACAGTGGTGCTGAAAGGGGACCGTTGTGATTTGCATATTTATATAGCTTCTCTACTCTGCATTTGCTTCTGAAGCCAAACCGAGTCTGATTATCTAGAGTTGACAAGAATCAGCTACATATGTTATGCCATTTTCAAGGCACATAGTTTTAATAGTATGACATGAGCTGTAACAAAAGCCACTGGAGAATCTATTAGCCTAGGCAAGAGTGACAGACGGCTCACCTGGCAGCCTTTCCCCGACAGATAGGAGCTGAAGGAATTTAAGATGTGAGCATGATGGAAGAAGCAAAGCTCCTATATTTAGTCCTTGTAGTACCCTGTGCCCCTAGTTAACAGTTAAAATCAATCTTTCTTAACAAAGTTTTCAATAAAAGACATAAGTTGCATTTAAATTAGATAGTTTCTTTTTTAAATGTTAAGAAGTATGGAATGTAGTGAATATTTTCATTTGTGGTTAATGACTGCAATATTACATTTCTTTATTGCAAATGCTGAAATAGTGAAATAGAAATTATTAAGTACTAGTAAATGTCATGTTAGAATCATGAAATAATGCATGAAATTATTTTTTAAAATTTTAATTGTATTTAATAGAGAAGTTATGGGTTTATAGAACAATCATGCATAAAAAGAAGATTCCCATATATACCACCTTATTGTCAATTCCTTGTGTTGGTATGGTACATTTCATACACTTGATGAAAGCACATTTTTATAAGTGTACTTTCACTTATAGTCCATGGTTTAACTTAGGGTTCACTGTGTGTTGTACAGTTCCATGGATTTTTTCAAATTTTTATTCTAGCAACATATATACAAACTAAAATGTCTCCTTTTAATAATATCCAAATATATGTCAGTGCTGTTAATTAGGTTCACAGTATTGTGTTATCATCACCATCATCCACTACCAAAGCTTTTCAATCATCCCAAATAGAAACTCTACATTTTAAGCCTTAACACCCTGTTCCTTATCCCCTCTCTGTCCCCCTGGTAAATTATATTCTAGATTCTGACTCTATGAGTTTGATTATTCTGATTATTTCTCATATCAGTGAGATCATACAATGTTTGTCCTTCTGTGATTGGCTTATTTCACTCAATATGATTTGTTCAAGTTTCATCCATGTTGCCTCATGGATCATAACTTCATTCATTTTTATGTCTGATTATTCCACTGTGTGTATATACCACATTTTGTTTATCTATTCATTGGTTGAAGGACGCTTCTTTTGAGTATATACCTAGAATTGGGATTGCCAGGTCATATGTTAATTCAACACTTAACTTTCTGAGGAACTCCCAAACTGTCCTCCACAGCAGCTACACCATTGTAAGTTCCCACCAACAATTAATGAGTGTTCCTATTTCTCTACATCCTCTCCAACACTTGGAATTTTCCATTTTTTAATAGTACCCACTCTAGAGGAAGTGAAATGATTTCTTCTTCTGATTTTGATTTGCATTTTCCTAATGGCTAATAATGTTGAACATCTTTTTATATGCTTTTTGATCATTTGTACATCTTCTTTGGATGAATGTCTATTCAAACCTTTTGCCCATTTTTTAAATTGGGTTGTCTTTTTGTTGTTGAGTTGAAGGCTTTCTTTATATATTCTAGGTATTAAATGCTTATCAGATATGTGGTTTCCAAACAGTTTCTGCTTTGGTTTAGGTTGTCATTTTACTTTCATGATAAAGTCCTTTGAGGCACAAAAGTTTTTAATTTTTACTGAGGTCCCATTTATCTATTGTTTCTTTTGTTTCTTTGCTTTGAGTGTAAAGTCTAAGAAACCATTGCCTAACACAAGGTTCTGAGATCCTTCCCTACATTTTCTTCTAGGAGTTTTATAGTTCTGGCTCATATATTTATGTCTTTAATCCATTTTGAGTTGATTTTTATATATTCTTTTGCAAATGGAGATCCACTTTTCCCAGCAATTGTTAAAGACAATATTCTATCCCAACTGAGTGGTCTTTGCCCCTTTGTCAAAAATTATTTGGCCATATATGTGAGGGTTGATTTCTGAACTCTCAATTCAATTCCATTGGTCTGTATGTCTGCCCTTGTGCCAGTACCATGCTGTTTTGATTACTCTGGCTTTGTAATAAGTATTTTTTTTTTTTTTTTAGAATACTAGTAAGTTTATTTTAGTCCATAGTTGGGGAATGAACTATGTAATAAGTTTTAAGATCAGGAAGTGTGAGTCCTCCGACTTTGTTCTTTTTTAAGATAGTTTTGGCTATTCAGGGCCTCTTATCCTTCTAAATAAATGGTTGCCGTTTCCATTTCTGAAAAAATGTTGTTGGAATTTTGATTGGGATTGGGTTGACTCTATAAATTGCTTTTGGGTAGACTTGCATTCTTAACAATATTTAGTCTTTTAATCCATGAACACAAAATGTCTTATTTATTTAGGTCTTCTTTGATTTCTTTTAGCAATGTTTCAGGGGCTCTGTGTACAAGTCCATTACATCCTTGGTTTGCTTTATTCCTAGGTTTTTCTTTTACAATTCCTATCCCTGTACAATTGCTATTGTAAAGGGATTTTTTTCTTGATTTCATCTTCCAATAGCTCATTATTAGTGTATAAAAACACTGCTGATTTGAGGGATTTATCTTATACCCTACCAATTTGCTAAATTCATTTGTTAGCTCTAGGAGCTTTGTTGTGGATTTTTCAGGATTTTCTGAAAATGACATCATGTCATCTGCTAATATGTAAGTTGTACTTCTTCCTTTCCAATTTCGATGCTTTTTATTCCTAATTGCTTTGGCTAGAACTTCAAGTATAATGTTGAATAACAGTGGTGACAGTGGGCATCCTTCTTGGTCATCATCTTAGAGGAAGTACTTTTCAGTCTTTCGTCTAAGCGAGAGGTTAGCTGGGGGGTTTTCATATATTCCCTTTATCATGTTGAGGAAATTTTCATCAATTCCTAGTTTTCTAATTGTTTTGAAGGGGTGCTGGATTTTGTCCAGTGCTTTTTCTTTGTCAATTGAGATTGTGGTTTTCTCCCCCCTTCAATTTGTGAAGGAGATATATTATGTTAATTGATTTTCTTATGTTGAATCACCCTTGCATATCTGGAATAAATCTTTTATTTTTCTGTTTTGGAAGTTGCTTTACTTAAAACCTTATAGTATAATAGAAAGAGACATGTTAAGTCCATTTGGCCTCTACACAACAAATATTTTCAGAGTTTATATTCATGATATATTCTTCAAGTTATTCCACACAAAACTTTCTATAAAGAATGTTTTCAATTATATTAATGATTTAAAAATAGTAAGTACAACAACACAAAAACAATGAAACTTCCTCTCTTTAGGAGAAATGTTTTTCTGTGGAGGCATGCTGTTTAAACATCTATGGTATCAATTCTGAGTGAACTAGGACGATCTCTACCTTTCTCATTTAGTGATCCTCTTGCCTGATCTTGATCAGCTAGAGTCTCTCCCATATACAGCACCACATTCTCCACAGTAGGAGCCTTAAAAGGGCCCCCTTCTTGTATCCCTGTCTATCTTCTGATTTCTGCAGTCTCCTTGCACACCTTTTCATAGCAATAGCCACAAAGGACATGTTTCTCTTTCAGGTGACCACATTCAGGACAAAAGTCGATATTATTCTTAACTTTAATAAGCTTCTGCAGGTTTCTTCTTCTACACCGGTTAACTTCAATACTGCGTCAGTTTGGGGAAGCTGCCATCCAAAAGATGCTATCCAAAAAGATGGAAATCTCCTTACTTCCACTGATCTCATTTGTGTGTTCTGAAAATATGGCTTGGCCCAATTCTTTTAAATGTGCTGTTGGATTCATTTTGCTAGCATTTTCTGGATGAGTTTTGCATCTATACTCAAAAGACTTATTGGGGTAATTTTCATTTCTTGTGGTCTTTTTATCTGATTTTGGTATAAGGGTGATGTTGGCCTTATAGAATAAATTAAAGAGTGTTCCCTCATTTCAATTTCTTGGAAGAGTTTATGCAGGATTGGAGTTAATTCTTCTTGGAATGTTTGGTAAAATTCACTGGTGAAGCCATCTGGTTCTTGGCTTTTCTTTGTTGGGAGGATTTATATATATATTTTAAATTGAAGTATATCATTCATACATGAACATATATAAACAATACGTGTATAATAAAAGTTGTGATCTTACAAAATAAACATGCATAACATCATATAGGAGTCCCATACATCACCCCTCGTCTAACACCTTTCATTGTTGTGAAACATTTGTTACAAACTATGCAAGAGCATCATCAAAATATTACCACTAACTATAGTCCATATCTTACATTTGGTGTATTTTTCCCCAACCCACCCTATTTTTTTTTTAATATATTCTTATTACAGAGGTTGTGGACTTACAAAACAATCATGCACATGTGCAGAATTCTGTTGGGAGGATTTTGATTGCTGATTCAATCTCTTTACTTGTTATTGGTTTGTTAAGGTATTCTGTTTCTTCCTGAGTCAGTGTAGGCAGTTTGTGTGATTCTAGGAATTGTCCATGTCATCTAGGTTATCTAATTTGTAGTGTTCAGTTGTTCATAGCACCATCTTATAGTCCTTTCTAGTTCAGGGGGGTTGGTAGTAATGCCCCCCTTATCAATGAATATTTAAGTTGTTCATGTGCTCTCTTTTTCTTTTTCAATCTAGCTAAAGGTTTGACAATTTTATTGATCTTTTCAAAGAACCAACTTTTGGTTTTGTTGATTCTATCTTTTTAATTCTCTATTTCATTTTTTCTCCACTTTAATCTTTGTAATTTCCTTCCTTATGCTCACTTTGGGTTTAGTTTGCTTTTCTTCATAGTTCTTCCAGCTTTGGGGGTAGGTCTCTGATTTGAAACCTTCCTTCTTTTTTAAATATAAGCGTTTAGAGCTATAAAATTTCCCTTTCAGTATTGCCTTTGCTGCATCCCATAAGTTTTAGTGTGTTGTATTTTCATTTTTTTCTGCCTCATGATATTTCCTAATTTCCCTTGTGAGTTCCTCCTTTTTAAATTTTATTTACTTATTTTTTTAAAAGAAGCTTTACATCAAAAATATAGGGGATTCCCATATGCCCTACCAAATTAAATACATTGTTTAATTTCCACATTTGTGAATTTTCCATTTCTCCCTCTATTATTGACTTTTAGCTTCATTCCATTGTGATCAGAGAAAAAACATTGTATGATTTCATTTTTGAAAAATTTATTGTAAATTGTTTTGTGATCTAGCATATGGTCTATCCTGAAGATTGATCCATGAGCACTCAAGAAGAAGACATATACTATTGTTTTGGGGTGGAGGATTCTATATATGTCTGTTAGGTCTAGTTGCTTTAGAGTATTGCTCAGGTCTTGTATTTCCTTATTGATCTTCTGTCTAGATGTTCTATCCATTATTAAAAGTGATGTGTTAAAGTTTCCTACTATTAATGTATTTATTAATGTATTAACAGTATTTACTTCATTTATTTTGGGACTCCGCTGTTAAGTGCATATATAATTGTTACATATTGTTGAATTGACTCCTTTGTCAGCATACAATTACTGTCTCGCTCATAAAAGTTTTTGACTTAAAGTCTATTTCATCTGATGTTAGTATAGCTACCCCAGCTCTCGTTTGGTTGCTACTTGCATGGTAAAGGTTTCCCGTCCTTTCTTTTTCAATGTACTTATGTCTTTGAATTTAAGGTGAGTCTCTTGTAAACAGAATATAGTTGGGTCATGCTTTTAAATGCATCCTGCCCATCTGTGCCTTTTAACTAAAGAGTCAAATCCATTCATATTTAGACTCACTTCTGATCATACAGGACTTTCGTCTGCCATGTTGCTATTTACTATTTGGAAATCTTATATATTTTTTTGTTCCTCAGTTCTCCCATTGGTACCTACTTTCAATTTTATTTGCTTTTTTTTTATTTTACTGTATTGAGCCTTTCTCATTTCTATCTGGGTATATTTTCCTTATGGTTACCATGGTGTTAAAAATTAATATCCTATATATATATCAATCACATTTGATTTGATACAACTTGACTTCAATAGTATGCACATACACTGTTCCTAAACCTCTCCATCTTGTTACAAATTATATCTTTGTACATTGTACATCCAGAGCCATAGATATATCATTACTTTTTATGAATTTGCTATTTAGCACCTGTAGGAAGTAAGAAGTGGAGTTACATACCCAAAAATATAATACAGTATTACTGGCATTTATAATTACCCAAAAGGTTACCTTTACTGCAGGTCAATATTTCCCCATTCCTCTTTGAACCACTGTCTAGTGTCTTTCCTTTCGATCTGAAGAAGTCCCGGTAGCATTGCTTGTAGGAAAGATCTAGTGGCAACAGACTCCTTCAGCTTTTGTTTTTCTGGGAATACATTAATTTCTCCCTCATATGTGAAAAGAAGACTCACCTGAAAGAAAATTCTTGGTTGGCATTGCTTTATTTCAGCACATTTAGTATTTCAACCCACTGCTTCCTTGCCTTTATGGTTTCTGATGAGAAATTGGCACTTAATCTAATTTGGACTCCCTTGTACATAATAAATTGCTTTTCTCTTGCAGCTTTCAGAACTCTCCTTGTCCTTTACATTTGACAGTTTGATCAGTATGCAATGGGAGGTATTTTTCTTTAAGCTTATCCTGTTTGGTGTTTTCTGGGATTCTTGATGTGTATAATCATCTCTTTTGTTAAGTGTGGGGTGTTTTCTGTCTTAAATTTTATTTTGAAAGAAGCTTTAGATTACAGTAATGTCACATAGAAAATATAGGGGGATTCAACATATACCTCACCCCCTCTCCCTTCTCCTCCCACACTTTCCCACATTAACAACATCTTTCATTAATGTAGTACATTTGTTACAATTAATGAACATATATTGAAGCATTGCTACTGACCATGGTCTATAATTTATACTTTGCGCCACACAATTTTATAGGTTTTGACAGAATGCATAATGGCCTGTATCCATCATTGCTATGTGATAGAGGACAATCAATGTTCCAAAAATGTCCCATGTTGCACCAATTCTTTCCTCTCCCTCCCCTTAGAACCTCTGGTGGCCTTTATATCAATGTTACAAGTTCTTCCATTGCTAGAATAATAATAAGTATACTTTAGTCCATAGTTGCACTCCTCCCTTTAGTCCATAGTTGTGCTCCTCCCTTAGGTTTGTTCATTCCTCAGTCTTGAGAATGTGGAGATGGTGATGCCCACTCTGTTTATAATTAAGGGGGGGCTTAGATCCCATGGGGCAGATGGATGGAACTGTCTTGCTGAAGTTGTAGATACTTTCTGTTTTGGGGGATGGGTGTTGAACGTCATCATCCTTTTGTTAGTTGTCTGGGTGAGTCCAATAAACTGGAGAGTAGGTGTTGAAACTCTGCTGAGATTCAGGGCTCAACCAGCATATGAACAGACCAAAGGTTTAAGTCTCTGGAACATATATTTAATGAATATAGTGCTACATATAGGTTCAAATAAAAGGGGCAGAAGAAAGACAACCAAGATGGTGGTAGAGTAAGGAGCCCCAAGAGTCAGCTTGTGCTACAGGGCAGTTATTAATCACCCAGAGCTATCTAAAGCACCTATTTGGTGCTCCAGGAGACCAGAAGAACACCCTGCAACATCCTTTAAAGAATGGAAGGAGGAGACTGCCCATCTGCAGAGAAGATTCGCGAGTGGAGCACACCACACCACGGAGGCCAGTGCCCATACTCCACTGGCAGTGCAAGCCACCTCAGGAGATATTCTGTGGCTGGAGCCAGAAGCTCCATTTCCCAAAAACGGTGGAGGAAGAGACAGTTGGGCACCAACCGCAGCTACTGATTAGTAAATTCAGCTGGCTAAAGTATAATCCTAAGAGCAGCTAAAGTTTGAACCTCTCCAAGTCAGAAAGAGGCTAGTAGCCACCATTTTGACTCCACTACCAGTATGAGGGGAAGTCCAGATAATTGAAAATCACAGTGACAGTGGGGACCGGCTTCTTTCTACCCAGAGTGGACTGCAGCCCTAGCTCAGGCTCCAGCCCCACCTCTGGCAGGGAGGAACCTGGCAGGACTTGCACCAGCCTCTCTGGGTAACTGTAGGTACATTTGGCTGGCACAGACTTAATAGGCAGATACCTGGGGCTCCATCCCTGTACCCCAATATGGTAAAAGAGGAGCAGTGTTTCTTCATCCTCTATGGGAAACTTCAGGGGCTTTCAGCCCACACACTTATGGGCACCTGTGACTCCATCCCTGCCTCCCAACAGGATAAGAGGGGAGCTGTGTTTCCTCAGCCTCTCTGGGTATTGGCAGGTGCTTTCAGCTCACACAAACTGAATAGTTGGATACCTATAGCTCCATCCCTACCCCCAAGTAAGGTAGAAGGGACCTGTGTTTCCTCAGCTTTTCCGGGCAACAGCAGGCACTTTTGGCCTGCACAGCCTGGACTGGTGGGTACCTGTGGATCCACCCTCACCCCCCCAATAGGAGAGAAGGGGGCTGGTGTATCCTCACCCTCTCTGGACAAGCAGGTACTCTCAGCCTACACAGACTGAACTATTGGGGCTCCTGTAGATTCACCCCTACCACCCAATAGGATAGGAGGGGTCTGGTGTTTCCTCAGTCTCTCTGGGCAATGGCAGGCACTTTCAGCCTACACGGACTGAACTGTTAGGCATCGGTGGTTCTGTTCCCACCCCCTAAAGGGCAGAAGGGACATTACTCCCTCAGCTTGTCAGGGCAACTGCAGGTGCATTCGGCCCACATGAATTAGACTGTTGGGCAGTCCAGAAAGTCCAGAGGGGGACCTGGTGCTACATCAGTCTATCTGGGCAACTGCAGTCATTTTGGATCCATGTGCCATAGATTGCTGCCCACAACTGCAGCTCCATTGCTACCCCAGGCAGAGGAGGAAGGGGCGTGAAGCTTCATAAGTATCACTGAGCAGCTACAAGTGGTCTTGGCCTGCATGACATAGACTATTACACATAGCTGTGGCTCTGTCCCTCCCCTGGCAAGGTAGAAAGGTGGGAGGAGCTTCATCAGTCCCTGGGGCAATACAGGCAGCTTGAGCCTCCACAGCTTACAGCACCAACTATATCCTCAGCTCCTACTATACAACCAGCAAGGGAGAAAGGGCAAGAAAGCCCTAAACTAAAGAGAGAAACTACACCCAGAATAAATACATCTAGTAAGCCAGATGCCAAGACACCAACAAAAAATTACAATCCATACCAAGAAACAGGAAGATATGGCCCAGTTAAAGGAACAAGATAAACCTCCAGATGACATAAAGGAGTTGAGACAACTAATCACAGGTGTCCAAACAAATATCCTTAATAAATTCAATGAGATGGATAAAGAGATTAAGGATATTAAGAAGATACTGCGTGATCACAAAGAAGAATTTGAAAGTATACTTGGAAAAATATCCCATCTTATAGGAATGAAAGTCACAATAAATGAAATAAAAAATATGCTGGAGGCATATGACAGCAGATTTGAGGCCTTGGTGAGCTTGAAGACATGGCTTCCAACAATGAACATACAAAAGTACAGATGAAGAAAAGAATGGAAAAAATTGAACAAGGTCTCAGGGAACTAAGTGACAGCAAGAGATGTGCAAACATATGTGTCATAAGTGTCCCAAAAGGAGAAGAGAAGGTAAAAGGGGCAGAAGGAATATTTGAAGAAATAATGGTAGGAAATTTCACAGCCCTATTGAAGGACATAGATATACATGTCCAAGATGCACAACATACTTGCATCAGAATAAATCAGAGTAGACCAACTCTGAGACATATACTAATCAGAATGTCAAATGCCAACGGCAAAGGGAGAATTCTGAGAGCAGCAAGAGAAAAGCAATGCATAACACATAAGTAATACCCAATAAGATTAAGTGCCAGTTTCTCATCAGAAACCATGGAGGCAAGAAGGTAGTGGTGTGATATAATAAAGATACAGCAAGACAAAAAATGCCAGTCAAGAATCTTATATCTGGCAAGATAGTCTTTCAAAAATGAAAGCAAGTTTAAAATATTCACAGATAAATGGAAACTGAGAGGGTTTATAACAAAGAGACCGGCTTTGCAGGAAATACTAAAGGGTATGCTACAGTCTGAAAAGATGAAACAGGAGAGAGGGGCTTGGAAGGGAGTCTAAAAATGAAGATTATATCAGTAAAAGTAACTAAAAGTGTCAAAAGAGTTTGGAAAATAAAATATGACAGATAAAACCCAAAGGTCAAAATGGGTAAAATAAGAACTGCCTTTATAGTAATAACTTTGAATGTTAATGGATTAAACTCCTCAATCAAAAGACATAGACAGGCATAATGGATAAGAAAACATGGGCCATCTATATGCTATCTACAAGAGACTCATCTTAGACCCAAGGATACAAATAGATTGAAAGTGAAAGACTGGAAAAAGATACACATGCAGTAACAACAACAACAACAAAAAGCCAGAGTAGCTATATTTAGATGAAATAGACTTTAAGACCAAATCAGTTATTAGAGACAAAGAAGGAATTATATATTAATAAAGGGGCAATGCACCAGGAAGAAATAACAATCATAAATGTATATGCACCTAACCAGGATGCCCTAAGATACATGAGGCAAACACTGGCAAAACTGAAGGGAGAAATAGATGTCTCTACAATAATAGTTGTCAATTTCAATATACCACTCTCAGCATTGGATAGAACATCTGGGTAGAGGATCAATAAAGAAACAGAGAGCTTGAATAATATGATAAATGAACTAAACCTAATAGTCATATACAGAACATTGCATCCCAAAACAGCACTATATCTTCGAGAAAATTAACAAAATTGACAAACCCTTAGCTAGACAGACAAGGTATATACCTAGCTACAGTGGTAAAAATAGCATGGTACTGGCATAAAGATAGACACATAGACCAGTGGAACTGAATTGATGGTTCAGAAACAGACCCTCACATCTATGGTCAAGTGATTTTTGACAAGACCGTCAAACCGACCCTGCTCGGGCAGAAGAGTCTATTCAACAAATGGTGTAGCAGAACTGGATATCCATAGCCAAAAGAAAGAAAGAGGACCCCTATCTCACACTTTATACAAAAATTAACTCAAAATGGATCAAAGACCTAAATATAAAAGCAAGAACCATAAAGCTCCTAGAAGAAAATGTAGGAAAACATCTTAAAGACCTGGTGGTAAGTGTTGGATTATTAAACCTTGCACTGAAAGCATGATCCATGAAAGAAAACATGGATAAATGGGACCTCCTCAAACTTAAACACTTTCGTCATTCAAAGGACTTCATCAAGAAGGTGAAAATGCAGCCCATTCAATGGGAGAAAATATTTGGAAACCACGTATCCCATAAGGGTTTGATTTCCATTGTATGTAAAGAGATTATACAACTCAACAATAAAAGAGCAAACAATCCAATTTAAAAGTGGACAAATTATTTAAATAGACATTTCTCCAAAGAGAAAATACAAATGGCCAAAAAGCACATGAAAAAATGTTCCGTATCACTAGCCATTAGGGAAATGCAGGTCGAAACGTCAATGGAATATCATCTCACTCCACATAGAATGGCCATTATTAAAGAAACAGAGGACAGTGAGTGCTGGAGAGTATTTGGAGAAGTAGGAATGCTCCTTCACTGTTGGTGGGACTGTGAAATTGTGCACCCTCTGTGGAAGACAGTTTAGCGGTTCCTCAGGAAGCTAGATATGGAACTGCCATGTGATCCAGCAATTCCTCTACTACAAGTATATTCAGAAGAACTGAAAACTGTGACACAAACAGACATCTCCACATCGATGTTCAAAGCAGCATTATTCACAATTGCCAAAAGATGGAAACAGCCCAAGTGTCCATCAGCCAATGAAAGGATAAACAAAATGATATATACGTACAATGGAATACTATGCTGCAGTAAGAAGAAATGAAATTGGGATACATATAATAACATGGATGAATCTTGAAGAGATTATGCTAAGAAAAGTAAGCCAGACACAAAAGAACAAATAATGCATGTTCTTATTAATATGAACTAAATACGACGAATAAATGCATGGAGTTAAAACCTAGAGTATAGGTTATTAGGAGATAAGAGGAGGGTTGAGAAGGACTACTGATGTATAATGTATGTAGAAATTTTTATTAACTTAACTGTAAAAGTGTCAAAATGTATAGAGTTGATGGTAATACATTATAGTGAGTAGCACCTGGCTTATAAATGGAAATGTGGCTTGAAGGGGTAGTCTAGGGATATAAATATCAATTGAAAGAAAGCTAGAGAATAATCTAGGGACTGAATAACACAGTGAACCTAAGGTGGATGAGAATAGCTGTTGATGATACAGATGCAAGAGTGTCCTTCTGTGAGCCAGAGCAGATGTATGTTGCTATTGCAGGATGGTGGAAATGTGGAGAAGCATGGGAAGAATACAATTGGTGTGACCTATGTATTGTGGTTAACAGCAATATTGTAATATTCCTGCATCTATGCCAAAGATGTACTGTGTTGTTAGTGGGGGAATATGTAAAAAGTGTGCCAAATGTATGCTATGGACCATGGTTGGTGGTAATAGTGTGATATTATCTCATAACCTGTAACAAGTGTTCACCATGGTGTGCTGCATTGGTGAAGGGGTGTTGCATGGGAATTCTATACAAGTGCATGAGTGTTTTGTAAGTTCACGACTTCTGTAATACAAATATGTTTGAAAAATAATAATAGGGTGGGTTGGGGGAAAAATACACCAAATGTAAGATATGGACTATAATTAGTAGTAAGATTTTGACGATAATTTTTCCTAATTTGTAACAAATGTCTCACAGCAATGCAAGGTGTTGGTGGTGGGTTGATGTATGGGACCCTTGAATGATGTTATGCAAGTACACAACTTTTACTATACACTTATTGTTTATGTATGCTCAAATATGAATGATATACTTAAATAAAATTTGAAAGGCGGGGGCAGAAGAGCCTTGTGTAGGGAAATTATAAATGAGTCTAACTTTGTTACATTGGGAACATATATTCCAAGGTAAGGCCCATTGACAGGGTGCCAAATTCCTGAGATTGTCTGCCTTGCCAATAGTGTCTACATGTCTCTAGAGCCCTCATGAGCCCCATTGCTTGAGGCATTGTTTACTGTAACAGTTAATGACATCCTCCTGAGATGCGTATAAGTGTAATGTCTAGAATGACCTCCCAACTAACTTTGAAATCTCTTAGCTGTAAAACTCTTTTGTATTTTTAATATTTCCCCCTTTTGATCAAGGTCTTTTTCCAAATGCTTCACTAGTTGGTGCTTGGTAATAATCCCTCGGTGCCAGGGAGGCTCATCCCCAGGAATCATGTCCCATGCTGGGGGTGGGGAGGGAAGGTAGTGCATTTATATGCTGGGTTTTGCTTAGAGAGAGGCTACATTTGAGCAACAAGGAGGCTTTCAGGAGGTAATCCTTAGGCAAAAATACTACTCTGCTAAGTTTCAGTTTCATAGGAACAAGGTTCATAAGTACAACCATCAATATCAAGGGCCTGGCATATTGATCTGTCCTCTTTCACTGGGCACTGCTCATGTACTCGGGGGATTCTTGCCGCTCTATTAGAGGATGTAGTAGGACTTCCCAGGATGGGAATACAATATTCTTTTGGTTATTGTGTGGGTCTCCACCCACCAAGTCAGCATTCCACAACCACTTGAACTTATTCATATCCCATAGAGGCATGCACCCCTCCCCACAAATCCCCCATCACTGATATCCTGCACAAGTGATCCTCCACTGCCACAATTGTGACCCTTCTGCAATCTAAAAAACAAAACTCAAAAAATCTATAGATAAAAATAATAATAGTTACTGGCCTAACTAAATAATAATAATAAAATAATGATAAAAAACAAACAAAATACAAAAATTAAAAATTAAAATAAATTAAAAAATTTTCATTGTGCTTTCATCACCATAAGATCTGTTATCATCTGTGTACAGTGATAATTTCCTCCATATGTTCCCCCAGTGTCTTATTTTATTTTTTTGCTTTATTTTCAAAGGAGGTTATTCCAAAGGTTAGGGGATTCCCATATACCCAACCCCTGCTCCCTCTCCCATTCTCCCCTGTTAATCATATCTTACTTGAGTATGGTTCACCTCTTACAACTGATGTAGAAATATGGAAGCATTGCTACTAACCATGGTTGTTAGTTTACATTATGGTTTACATTTTGCACTGTACACTTTTATAGGTTTTGACAAAATTTATAATGGCCTGTCTCTGTCATTGCAAAATAATGCAGAAAAATTCCAAGGCTGAAAAAATGCCCGGTGTTCCATCCACATGGGACAACATGGATGAATCTTGAAGACCTTATGTTGAGTGAAGTAAGCCAGTCACTGAAGGACAAATATTACATGACCTCACTGATAGATTCAAGCAAATTGAGCAGAATCACAGAGCTAGTCTGGAAAATAGGTTATCAGGAGACAGAAAGGGAGTAGGGTGTGGTGAGCCAAGGATCAAGATGGGCAAAATCTATGATAAGGCAGAAGGGGGGTGTTTGGCAGTGCATGGGGGTGATAGTGATTGGACATTTTCTTTTATTATTCCTTTGAATATTCCTTCTGCCCCTTTCTCTCTTTCTTCTCCTTCTGGGACCCCCATAATGCCTATATTGTATGTTTAATGGCTATTTTTGCTTTTTATAATTCTTTTTTTCTTTCTGCTCCTTGGCCTGATGCATTTCATTTGTCTTGTCTTCAAGTTTGCTGATTCTTTTTTCTGCCAGTTATGGTTTGTTGTTGAAACGCCTCTAGGTTTTTTTATTTTTAAAGATTTATTTATTTATCCCCCCCTGCTGCCTATGTCCGCTGTGTCCATTCGCTGTGTGTCTTCTCTGTGTCTGCTTATCTCCTCCCTGCTGTGACGTCCTGCTGCATCAGCCCACCGCGCTGCGCGGGCCAGCCTGCTCTCACAAGGAGGCCCCGGGAAGCGAACCCAGGGCCTCCCACATGGTAAACGGGGGCTCTGTCGATTGAGCCACACCCGCCTCCTGCTTTGAGGTCTTGCTGCATCAGCCCACCGCGCCGCGCAGGCCGGCCTGCCCTCACAAGGAGGCCCCGGGAAGCGAACCGGGGCCTCCCATATGGTAAACGGGAGCCCCATCGACTGAGCCACACCCGCCTCCTCTGGGTTTTTTTTTTCGTTACAATTATTGTGGTCTTTAGCTCCATTAGTTCCATTTGGTTCCTTTTTAAAATTTTTATTTTTGTTGAGATTTTCATATTGTTCATTCATTGCTTTCCTAATGTCCTTTAGTTCTTTCTCTATACTTTCCTTCATTTCTATGAGTGTATTGACTATTTTCCTTTTATCCTTTAGTTCTTTCTCTGTATTTTCTTTCATCTCCTTGAGTGTATTGAAGATCATTTTTTAAAACTTTTGTCTGGTATATCCACAATCTGGTCTTCTCCGTTGATATTTTCCAGATTTCATCCTCTTTCATTGGATGGGCCATCATTTCCTGTCACATTTTTGTGTCTTGTAATCTTTTGTTGTATGCTGTATATTTTAATATTTTAAAATATTAACTCTTGGATTTATTCCCTGAGATATCTGTTTCTTGAGTTTGTAACTAGTTTTGATAAGACAGAGGTTTACTTGAGTGTCAGGAGCTACAAAAACCAAGCAAACCTAAAGATAAAAACCTTTCACTGTCTTTGCAAATTGTCTTTGTGTTGACTGGTGCTCTCTTTCAGAGTCCAGCCCTCCTATCAGGAAGGCCAGCCTAAGGCATATGCCAAGTTCAGGATCTTTCTATCTTTACTGAGCCTGTATCTTATCCTGGACTTGTGTTTGAGAGTGGCCTTAGGAGTTCACCTGTTTACAGGAGTTTGAATGTCCCCTCTACTTCCCAGGAAACAGGCCTTCAAGACTTACAGCAGGTAAGCCTTTGTCTTAGGGCACCCACCTCAATTGTTTCTTACTCTGCTTTCCTTGTCTCAAGCTTGCTTTTGCCTGGAGTGCAAATTCTGGGAGAAAGAGCACACCAGAGAGGAGTTTCCCAAGTCAGTCTTTTCCAGTCAGAACAAGGCCAGCAACCCACAAAGGCATTGCCAGCTGGCTCCAAACTCCTTTTGGGAGGGAATGAGAGAGGGGCCAGGAAGGATACCTGGAGCTTTTTCCTCAGCTCCCTAAAGCTGCACTTTCTTGACTCAGTATCTGCCCAGCAAAGACAGCCCTTCAACCATCCACTGCACTAAGGAAGCATACAATCTTTAAGTATCCTCCACCACTTTTGTCCAGGACAGAATGGAACAATAGCCAACTTCAGAGCTGGGCTTCCAGCAATCCAGAGTAGCTAATCAAAAACAGTGATCAGAAATTGGTACATGCCACACCTCCACCCCTGCCAAGATCTTGGGGAAGTGGATTTTTATATCCCTTTCTCGCACCAGAAAGCTATGCCAGGAGCCAGACCCCACAGGTGCCTGCCATGAAAGTGGGCAGCGGGCATCAGTAACTGCCTTGTAGACACAGCTATTTTCTAGGATTTACTGTAATTTACCAGTCTCATCCTCCCGCTCCTCCTTTGATGCTGTACAGTGTTCTACTGGACTCGAGTTTCAAAATGGTTGATTCAGACAGTTCCTGCCTATTTAATAGTTATTCTGGTGGAGGGACTAATTCCTGTGACTTCCTACTCCTCCGTCTTCCCACAATTCCCTATTCATTATATATATTTATAGTATATGAGAAGTGTTAGAACTTAAGACTCTTGTTCAGAATCACAAATTCAGTCATCAGGGGGCAAGAAATGGGGTCCAAATCTCAGATTGGTCCAAGGGTTTCTCTCTCACATGGTTCTATACATGCTTAATATGGTTCAAATTGAGTGTACATTGTAGGCCCCAAAGTATCTATAGAATATCTATTTTCTCATGAAACTATAAGCATAAAATTCATGTAGTATTCTTTGATTCCAAGTGCTCAAATAGTTATGAGTAATTGTGGATCTTAAGGAAGAACATTCAATTGAAAAGTTTTAGGATGTCTTACTATATCAGAGAATTCTAGCAGTTGTCAATTGTAACATAAATCGCTATAAAGAAATTAGGATGACTTACTTAATTGTAATAAACTCAGCACACAAGCTTTCTGTTATTTTTATATTAGAAGTTTCTCATTAAAAGAACTTACATAGTTTTCTATGCTAATAAAGTATAAGAGCTCTGTAACTTGCTTTAGAAACAAAGTAGTTTAAAATGGGTTTATTTGGACATTATGGTTAAATAGGCCAATTAATATGTTTAAAGATAGCATATGTAGCATGATTAAATTTTGATCAAACTACATATTTTATTAGCATTCCATGTATATATTTTCAACTACTCTTTACCCTAGAGTTTTCATTTTGCTTAAATGTAATCAATTTTTCCCCACATGTAAAGAACATTAAAGTTTTTGAGTTCTTTCTCTGTTAAAGACATTGGACATGTGAGAGGTAGACATGAATTCAACACTCTGCACAAGAAAAAAAGTAATCTAATTTAGATTCTCCTTTCTATTTGATATTCCTAACAGTGTTAATTTTGATATTGCATTGAATCAGTTCTCTGGTTTATTGGGACAGTTCAGTCTAGTACATTATGTACACCTCCTCTCCCCCAAGGTGACAGACACATTGTTCAAGTCTAAGCCAGACACATTGAAGAAGCTCTTCTGTTAAGAGCATTGCTGGCATCACTCCCAGAGCAGCATAAGCCCAGTCCTCTGCTGTTGGGGCACAGCCAGTGGTCCCTCTGGCAATTCACTCCTAGCCTGCCATCTTCACGGGCAGTGTCAGGAGCTAGTGACTGGTTAAACTGCTCATTTACTTTTCTCTGGGTTTTTATTTTTCAGAGTATTATAGCCATCTTGTGATATTCAAAATTTTTAATTATTTTATTATCATTTACCCTTAACTTTATGATTATATAACACATCTTAATTATAGAAAAAAATTAATCCAGAATAGTCAAAATTCAAATTCAAATCTTCCATAATCCCACCAACCATAAATATCCAGCGCTAGAACTTTTCTATTTCCTTCCAATAACTTTTATCTTTTGCATGTACATATTTTTACAAAATTGAGAGCACACTGTATATGTAATTTTGCATTCTGTTTTTCTTAGTATTATAAGAATATTTTTCACTTCTTAGTTTGATTCAAAAGTACCATTTTAATTATTTTTAATAGCATTTATTGGTAGTAATCCAATTAAACAAAAAAATCTGTGTTAATTCCAGAAAATTGGGAAACAGTAGAATAGCCCATTCAATATCTTTCTTAATTTTTCTAGTAGAACATTTCTTGTCTTCTTATTTATAAATTAAATATATTAAACATTTGTAAATTATCTGTTATAAATATTTTTCCTTCTAGATATTGCTTTTAAATTTTTATATTTTCTGAGTTTTTTTACTAGTTAGAGACTACTTGTATATTTTAGTGATTAAATCCTGCACTTGCTTTCTATTTATCCTGCATTATCTATTATTTTTTCTTCTCTGTACTTCTGAATTGAGGATTTTTTAAAAAATTAATATTCTCTTTTTCCTCAACTGACTTCCATATTATGCACTCTATATCTCTTTTACTGGTTACTGTTAAGCTTTTAAAAGGTATTCTTTAAGTTCAAAATTAATTAACATTTCTTTCTCTTCCTAAACAATATAAGAACCTCAAGACAGTTTAAATCTGGCCACTTCCTTCCACCTTACCTGTTATAGTTATCTTTTATTGTAGTTGTGTGAGTTTTTATCCCTCAAATCTAACATTATTATTGTTGTTATTTTATATGATCAATACATGTTTAAATTTATTCACATTTTTACTATTTTCTTTGCTCACTATTCCTTCTTGCATTCTTGCACTCAGTGCTTCCTTCTGAAATGTTTCTATCTTCATGTTATTCATCTTTAAGAAAGTCCTTTAAAACATGTCTTTTGACAATCAACCTTCTTAGTCTGTTTACTGCTTCTTAATCCCCTCTCCAGTGTTAGCTCAATGCCTTGGAGCATCTGCTTATTGCTTATAATCTAAGAAATACATTTGAAATATACTCCAACAAGCATCTAGTTGTTTTGTAGTGTGAGAGCCATAATTATTTCACTCTTATTATGGCTTCTGGCTTCCATTATTTCTACTGAGAAATCTTCTTTCAGTATAATTGTCACTCCTTTATAGCTAATCTCTTTTTGCTCCAATTGCTTTGAAAATCTTTTTGTCTCTGTGTTTTGTGGTTTAACCATGATAAGTCTAAGCATACATTTATTTGTATTTAGCCTGCTTGGACTATTAGGTGCTTCCTACATTAGTTTACTTCTAAAAATTCGCAGTCATTATCTCTAAATTATCTCTTCCTCCATTTTCTCTGTTCTTCTAAGACTCTGATTAGTCCATGTTTGAACCTTCTCAGCCTATCTTCAAAATCTGTTAACTTCTCTTTTGTGTTTCCTATCTCATTCTCTCTTTGTGTCCAATCCAAAGGGTCTACACTCACAGGAATGGATTAGATTCAAGAAAATGATCTTTTCTGAAATCCACAAAAAGCTTCAAACTGTCACAGTTATCTATAATTTCCTTTCTATCCCATCTATTGAATAACTTGCAATAACTATATTTTCTTCATTTTAAAAAGTTGTACATGTCTTTTTTCAAATCTGCTTAGCAGTCTTAAAAGTCTCTTCTGGCATGCTAATTTTATTACTTCATAATTCATTTTAAACAATTATTTTATACTTTATATCTGACCATTCCACTGTCTGAGGTCCTGGGCAGTTAAATCTATTGTTTATCTCTGTTGACTCTCATTTGTGGTGTTTTATTTCCTTGTGCCTTTGGTGATATTTATTTGTGAGCTACTATTTATTTGATCTTAATCTGTGATTTCCAAGGTAACTGTATTAGTCAGCCAAAGGGTGCTGATGCAAAATACCAGAAATCTGTTGGCTTTTATAAAGGGTGTTTATTTGGGGTAGAAGCTTACTGTTACCAGGCCATAAAGCATAAGTTACTTCCCTCACCAAAGTCTGTTGCCATGTGTTGGAGCAAGATGGCTGCCGATGTCTGCCAAGAGTTCAGGCTTCTTGAGTTCCTCTCTTCCCAGGGCTTGGTTTCTCTCTGAGCTCAGCTGCTATGCTATGCTTGTTCCACAAGGCCAGCTGTAGTCTATCAGGCTAATGGCTCTGTCTTCTCTCCCCAGTGCTTCTGCCATGTCTAAGGAGCCATCTCTATTCCTCTGTGTTTTTCTGTGTGTTCACTTCCCAGACTCCAGCTCAAAATTCCAAACCCCCTTCCCTGCAGTGTGGTTTCTCTGTGAGTCCCCACCCACCAAGGGGGCGGAGACTCAACGTCCTACTGATGTGGCCCAATCAAAACCTTAATCATTATTTAATCAAGTAAAAGTAAAACCTCTGAATTCAATACACTGTAATACACCCAGAGGTAAAAACCAGTTTACAAACATAATCCAGTATTTCTTTTTGAAATTCATCAATAATATCAAACTGCTACAGTAACCAAATAAAGAATGTGTTCTTCCAAAGAGGATTGCTTCCGCTGGAAATGGAAAGATTGTCATTATTCTTTAACCACTTCATTCATGGTCCCTGGCATAATGCAAAATTTCAAGCTATATAGCTTTCCTATATTGTGGGTTGCTCATAATAACTTTTGTCCTCAGGGTAAATCTGCTTTTATGTTTGCCTGCTGTTCACAACTTCCCTCTCCAGTTTTAGCTGGGTGACTTGGAGCATTCCTTTACTGTCCACAATCTCAGCAATGCATTAAAAAGAATACTTCATTAAGCATTTGGTTATTTTATAGTGGGAAAGCCCAACTTAAATTATTGTTTGTTTTCTCTAACAGCTCTATTTTTCACTAGGCACAGATTTTCTTTATTTGGATTTCTGCTCCTCTCCCTGGCATTGGCTTGTTGTTTGTTTTTGTCACTACTTTGAGACTCATGTTTTTGACCACCTCTCAAGGAGTGGCAGCTGATTGGGGCAGGGATGGAGTCTTTCTACTTGTTTAGGAATCATTGGTGTGAAAATAGCAAGCCACCAATTTTCTAATGGCTTTATGGTATGCCCCATGGCTCAGGTACAGGGAGGGAGTCTCAGACCACCAATTATGCTGTTTCTTAGCCTCTTGGGGGCCAGTGAATCCAGGCCTACTCTTTTAGGGACTATGTTGACCTTTCTCTTGGTTCTTGTAGATCTCTCCAGACCAAGACTTTTAAAAATCCTTACCCAGGGGCCTAATGCTGGTTTACATGCACTTTCCCTGCCCAAGGTAGGAACATCAGTTCCTTCAGCCAGAATCTATAGGACCCAAGCCCTATTTGTGCATAGTGACCAATGAGCCCCAGGAGCCATTTGACTCAGAAGAAGATGACTTTCAGTTTGTTATAGTGAAGGGAACTGTGTTATGGTCATATTTTCCTGCATTCTTCTCCCTCTTATAAATGCTGTAGAAGATAAAGATTTTCTGATTTTAAGAAAATTATTTAGAAATAATTGGAAATTTTTATAGGCATTTCTTTGGTTCATTAAGAAAGGCTCTGAATTCCAGGATGCACTTTGAAATTCTCTTCATCTCTCTTTTAAAAATATAAAAGTAGTAAATATTTTATTTCTGCACTAAGACCATTTAGCAGATACTGTTTTCAAATTTTTTGGAAACAAAAGATTTGAAATTTTAATAGAATTACCATGATTGGAGCATGAATTAAGAATTAAGTAGTGTTTCTTCAGTATTAATATGATATGACTAGGATCTATGAACATAGCATGAATATAATGTACTACTTAAATTACTGGAATCTGCTTGGTCCTAAATTAATATAATCAGTAGTCATAATATGTTCAATCAGGAGAAAAATCATTTGTTCACATTTCTGAATAAATTACTTTATAAATGTCCTAGGTTAACTGTAATTATAGCATCTTTCACACAGAGCTACATAATTCACTGAGTTCAAAGCTAAAGATTTATATGTATATGTACATGTATTTTATATACCTTTAAAATTAAAATTTGACATGAAATTTTTTATTGAGTTATTGAAACTTTACAGTTATCTTACATCATTTTAAATGAATATAAACTATGGTGTAGAAGAATATAAAGGTGAAAATCAACACCCAGGAAAGGTAAACCAGGTTTCAATTCACAGTGTCTGGCATGATAAATGTTCTATTAGCACACATAAAAGGCTTATAGTTCTGATCACCCTTATTCATATTGGCCACCATTCAGCAAAGCAATATACTACTTAAGGTCATGGCCATAATGCAATGCTAATATAAACTATGTTTTATACAGCAGCCTTACAAGTAAGATATTGCTACATAAAGTAAGACTATAATGTCATTTATTGGAAAGACATAAATTGAATTTAGCAATTCTTGGGTGCAGTATTCCAGGTCTGGTGTACAAGAAAGAGTGTCTAACCTTGCCCCTCCTCAACCCTTCATCTACTCTCAGATAAAAGAGATAATATGTTGGACTAAAAAAAAAAAAAATTATACTCAACAGAGTACAAGACTGTATCTGCTGCAACCAAGAATGTTCCACGATCTGTGGAAAACTGCAGGTGTTTTTAAGCACTATCAAACCCTCTTAACAATCATCCCTGTAACTATGTCATTAATTGTCATTATCCCTTTACTATCTCTTTCTTTTCTTAATTGTGGAAACATAACACACCATAAATTTTCCCATATCAACTACTCTAAAGCATAAAAATTAGTGGAAATAATCACATTCACATTGTTGTGTTGCCCTGACCACTATCCATTACAAAAATATTTTTTTCCATCACCCCATACAGAAAGCCTATACCCATTACATATTAACTCCCCATTTCCTCTCCCCTCCTACCCTTGATAAGACTCTCTATTTTCTGCTCAATGAATGCGCATATTCTAGTTATTTCATATAAGAGGAATCATACAATATTTGTCCTTTTTGTGTCTATCTTATTGCATTCAACATAATGTCTTCAAGATTCATCCATGTTGCAGTGTGTATCAAAACTTCATTCGTTTTTACAGTTGAATAATATTCCATTGTATGGATATACCACATTTTGTTTATCCATTCATCTATTGATAGACATTTGGGTTGTTTCCACCTTTTGGTTACTGTGAATAATGTTGCTCTGAATATTGTTGTGAAATTATCTGTCCAAGTCTCTGCTTTCAGTTATTTGGGGTATATACCTAGGAGTGGGGTTGTTGGATCATATAGTAATTATGTGTTTAACTTCTCAAGGAACTACCAAACTGATTTCACAGTGGATGTACCATTTTACTTTCCCACTGACAATGTATTATAGTTTCTATTTCTCCACAACTTCACCAACACTTGTCATTTTTCATTTTATTTTTATGTCCCATTCTAGTGGGTGTGAGGTAGTATCTCATTGTGGCTTTGATTTACATATTCCTAATAGCTGATCTGGAGCATCTTTTCGCATGCTTTTGGTCATTCATATATCTTTTCTGGAGAACTATCTATTCAAGTCTTTTGCCCATTTTTAAATTGGATTGTTTGTGTTTATGTCATTGAGTTGTAGGGATTCTGTATATATTCTGGATATTAAACCCTTATCACATATATGATTTCCAAAATTTTTCTCCCATTCTGTTGTCTTCTTATTTTCTTGGTAATGTCCTATGATACGCACACATTTTTAATTTGATGAAGTCTAATTCATATGTTTTTCTTCTGTTGCTCATATTTTGAACTAAAGTATGAGAAACCATTGCCTAATACAAAGTCTTAAAGATATTTTCCTATGTTTTCTTTTAAGTTCTTTTAGTTTTAATACTTATATTTAGGTTGCTGGTCCACTTTGTGTTAATTTTTTATATGGTTTTAGGTAGGGGTCCACTTTCATTCTTCTGCATGCGTATATTCAGTTTTCCCAGAATCATTTGTTGAAGAAACTATTATTTCCACATTAGGTGGATTTGGCACCATTATAAAAAATCAATTGGCCACAAGTTCTGGGAAGACGACCTTGGAGTATGCAGGCAGGGCTCAACTCTCTCACAAAAACAATGGAGACAGGGCCAAAAGCTGTCTGGGATCTGCTTTGGGAATCAGCAGACCAAGACAGTGCTACACAACTCCAAGGAGGATGAGGGACAGAGAGATGAAGAACCTGAAACAACAAATGTGACTTACCAAAACCTCTGCAGCAGCTGGGAAGGGCTCCCATCCCCCACCCCCAAGATATTAAGGCTGGATAAAACCCCTGGCTCACTGCATCTGACTCAGAGGGAAGGGACGTATTCTTCCCTATCAGCTATTACAAGGGAAAAGGGAGGGGAGTTGGGGGGCTTTACATCAGTGAATTAGGCCAGCAGAGCCTGCTCTGAATCTCATCTCTGGCCAGACCAAAACAGAGGAAACTGGAGATTGAAAGAACACTTCCTTGGAAAGGTGTGCCGACAAGCACCATCTCCTGGCCAGACAGGAAACTGCATGGAGAAAAACTGCTTTTGGGTCTCTCTTAACCTGAACTTCTGGGAGAAAATCTGTGCCCTATTAGCAAGTCCCTTGCCTGATTTTTATAACTTAAGCTAGGCAATTTTAAAGACTTCTAAGTTGAACTAAATATCAAATAACAGCAGTGGGGAAAAAAGAACAATAAGCAAGAGAAAGAAATTGGCCATCAGAGTAAATTCCCCAACATGTTCAATGCCTAGACATCAGAAAAAAATTAAAAACCATACAAGGAAAGAGGAAGATATGGCCCAGCCAAAGGAACAAGCCAAATATCCCAAAGAGATACAGGATTTAAGACAATTAGTCAATGATAATCACACAAATCTCCTAAATCAACTCAAAGAATTGAAATAAAATATGACTAAAGAGATAAAGGATATTAAGAAGACACTGGGTGAGCATAAAGAATAATTTGAAAGCCTGCAAAGAAAAGTAACAGAGCATATAGAAATGAAAGACACGGTGGAAGAGATTAAAAATACATTAGAAGCACATAAGAGCAGACTTGAATTTCTTGAAGACAGAATTGGTGATTTCGAAGACAGAGCATCTGAACTGGAAAAGATAGGAGAGCAGAAAGAAAAGAGAATAGAAAAAATGGAAAAGGGTCTCAGGGAATTGAATGACAATGAAAAACGCACAAACATATGCATTATCAGTGTCCCAGAAGAAGAGAATGGAAAAGGGACAGAAAGAATATTTGAGGAAATAATGACTGAAAACTTCCCAACCCTTATGAAAGACATAAATATCAATATTCAAGAAGGACAACACACCCCAAACAGAATAAATCCAAATAAACCTACTCCAAGACACCTATTATTCAGAATGACAAATATCGGGGATAAAGAAAGGAGTCTGAAGCATCAAGAGAAAAGGAAAGTATCACATACAAGGGAATGTCAAGTTTTGACCTTTCATCAGAAACCATGGAGGTGAGAAAAAACTGGTGTAATGTATTTAAGGTACTAAAAGAGAAAAACTGCCAGCCAAGAATTCTGTATCTGACAATACTATCCTTCAAAAATGAGGGTGAGTTCAACGTCTTCACAAACAAACAAAAACTGAAAGAATATGTTACTGAAAGACCAGAATTATAGGCTATACTAAAGGGAGTGCTATTGCCTGAAAGGAAAAAACAAGGGTGAAAGACTTGGAGAAGAGGATAGAAATGAAGATTATTATTAAGGGTAAATTAAAGGTAGAAACACAGACCATAGTAGGATATGACAACAGAAAGCCAAAGGACAAAATGGATGAAGTAAGTAAAGCCTTTACAGTAATAACGTGGAATGTTAATAGACTGAACCCCCCAATCCAAAGACATAGACTGATAGAATGGATAAAAACATATCACCCATCTATATGCTGTCTACAGGAGTCTCATCTCAGATGTAAGGACACAATCAGGTTAAAAGTGAAAGGTTGGAAAAAGATATTTCATGCAAATAGTAACCAAAAAAGAGCTGGAGTAGTGATACTAATATCAGACAAAATAGATCTTAAATGCAAAACTGTTATAAGGGATGAAGAAGGTCATTATATATTAATAAAATGGGCAGTTCACCAAGAATAAATAAATATACTAAAAATGTATGCACCTAACCTGAGTGCCCCAAGATACATGAGACACACACTGGCAAAACTGAAGGGAGAAAAAGATGTCTCTACAATAATAGTTGGAGACTTCAATACACCACTCTCAGTATTGGATAGAACATCTGGACAGAGGATAAATAAACAGAGAACTTGAATAATGTAATAAATGAACTATACCTAACATATCTATAGAGCATTGCACCCCAAATCAGTAGGATACACATTCTTTTCAAGAACTCATGGATCCTTCTCCAGGATAGACCATATATTGGGTCAAAAGAAAAGACTCAATAAATTTAAAAAGATTGAAATTATACTAATCACTTTCTCTGACCATAATGGAATGAAGTTGGAAATCAATAATAGACAGAAAAAGGGAAAATCCATAAATATATAGAGATAATACAAAACACTCTTAAATAATTGGTGGGTCAAAGAAGAAATTGCAAGAGAATTCAGCATATATTTTGAGATGAATGAAAATGAGAACACAACATATCAAAACCTATGGGACACCGTAAAGGCAGTGATGAGAGGGAAATTCATAGCCCCCAATGTTTACATCAAAAAAGAAGAAAGAGCTAAAATTGAATATTTAACTGCAAATCCTCCAGGACAGAAGACACAAATGCAATCAGAAATTAGAGAGGGGACATTACCACTGACCCCACAGAAATAAGAGAGATCATAAGGGGATACTATGGACAACTGTATGCTAAAAAACTAGACAATGTGGATGAGATGGACGAACTCCTAGAAACACACAAACCACCTACACTGACCCTAGAAGAAATAGAAGACCTCAACAAAACAATCACAATTGAGGAGATTGGAACAATCATCAAAAACCTCCCAAATATCATATGCCCAGGACCAGATGGCTTCACAGGTGAATTCTAAGAATCATTCAAAAACATTCCAAAAAACGATATAATACCAATCTTGCTCAAACTCTTCCAAAAAAATTGAACAGGAAAGAATGCTACCAAACTCATTCTATGAAGCCAACATCACCCTAATACCAAAACAGATAAAGATACTACGAAAAAATAACATTACAAACCAATATCCCTAATGAATATATTTGCAAAAATCCTCAACAAAATTCTTGCAAACCGAATCCAAAAGCACATTAAAAGAATTATACAGCTCCACCTGCTCCTGCTGGAGACTGTTCATGTCAACTGACCAGAGTCTGCAAATTCTCTGATCTGGGGCCATCTGGACTGCTCCAACCCCAGCTTTTTACTGTTTGAAAGCCTGAGAATAATGTCTCTACATCAGGTTTACTAGAGCCAATCACCTGTCATGCCTTGAACAGGGATTGTACACTGAATGCCCTTAGCCTCAATAATCATGAAGTCCACATCTATAAGAAGAACGAGAACCAGTGGATAAAAGCACATGAACTCAAGGAGCACAACAGAGACATCACTGGTCTCCCAACAGTGACCACATCATCACTTGTGGGGCAGATTGCAATGCCTATGTCTGGAGTCATAAAGATGGTGTCTGGAAGCTGACCCTGGTGATCCTGAGAATTAATCATGCAGCCACTTTTGTGAAAAAATTATACACCATGATCAAGTGGGTCTTATCCCAGGTATTCAAGGGTGATTCAACACAAGAAAATCAATTAGTGTAATAAACCACATTGATAAACTGAAGAAGAAAAATCACATGATCCTCTTGATTGATACAGAATAGACATTTGACAAAATACAGCACCCATTCTTCATAAAACACTCCAAAAGATAGGAATAGAAGGAAGCTTTCTCAATATGGTAAAGTGCATATATGAAAAACCTACAGCTAGCATTGTACCCTATGGTGAAAGACTGAAAGCTTTCCTGCTGAGATCAATAAAAATCCCAAGGGCCTTTTTTGCAGAAATGGAAAAGCCAATTATCAAATTAATTTGAAAGGGTATGGGGCCCTGAATAGCTGAAAAATGTCTTTAAAAAGAAGAATGAAGTTGGAGGACTCTCACTTCCTGACTTTAAAGCATATTATTTAATACAGTGGTAAAAAACAGCACAGTACTAGCATAAAGACAGATTGACCAATGGAACCGAATCAAGAACTCAGAAATAGACCCTCACATCTACAGTCAAGTGATTTTTGATAAGGCTGTCATGCCCTCCCAGCTGGGCCAGAACAGACTATTCAACAGATGGTTGATGGGTGAACTGGATATCCATATCCAAAATAAAGAATGATGACCCCTATCACACCTTATACAAAAATTAACTAAAAATGGATCAAGGGCCTAAATATAAAAAGAGCAGCCATAAAACTCCTAGAAGAAAATGTAGGAAAACATCTTCAATCTTGTGGTAGGCAATAGTTTCTTAAACCTTGTGTCCAAAGCATGAGCAACAAAAGAAAATATAGATAAATGGGACATGTCCAAAATTAAACTTTTGCACCTCAAAGGACTTTGTCAAAGGGGTGAAAAGGCAGCCCACTCAATGGGAGAAAATATTTGACAATCACATATCTGATAAGGGTTTAATATATATGATATAAAAAGAGATCATACAACTTAACAATAAAAAGACAAATTACCCAATTAAAAAATGGGCAAAAGACTTAAAAGACAGTTGTCCAAAAAAGAAATTCAAGTGGTGAAAAAACATGAAAAAATGTTTAACATCACTAGCAATTAGGGAAAGGCAAATCAAAACTACAATGAGATATCATTTCACATTTCACACCTATTAGAATGGCCACTGCTAAAATGTTAGAAACTGTAAGTTTTAGAGAGGTTGTAGAGAGATAGGAACGCTTATTTTCTGTTGGTGGGAATGTAGAATGGGACTGTATAACATAGTGAAACATCATGTAAAATATGAATATGGGTGATACTACATATATGACTTTTTATAAAATATAAATACAAATAAATGAGAAATAGAAACAAAATAACAGCTATGTATGGCAGGAGAAGCATGGAGAGATTGAGAGGTGATGAGTTTTTTTGTTTACTGTTTACTATTATTTATTGGAATAATGAAAATGCTCTAAAAATGATTGAAGTGATGAATGCACAAATATGTGATTATACCGAATACAATTGATTGTACCCTTTGGATGGATTTATGCTTTATTAATATGTATCAATAAAATTGATTTGTTAAAAAAATCTATTGGCCACATATGTATAGATGAGAAGGGAGAGGCCAAGAGAGGCTCTATTGTGACAGAGGCCACCAGCAGCCAGCCCCACAATGCCAGTCTTTGGGGAAGAAAGCCTCACCTTGATGATGTCTTAATTTTGACTTTCTAGCCTCAGAACCATGAGCTAATAAATTCCTATTGTTTAAGCCTACCCATTGCATTGTATGTGCTTGAGCAGCCACAGAAACCGAAAGTATTTTTGGTACCAAGAGTGGGGTGCTGCTATTGCAAATACCAAAAATGTGGGAACAAATTTTGAATTGGGTAATGGGTAGAGACTGGAAGAATTGTTAGGTGCTTGAGAGAAAAAAGCCTACATTGCTTTGAAGAGACTTTTAGAAATATGGATGGTAAAGGTACTTCTGATGAGGCCTTAGAAGGAAATGACGAATGTGTTATTGGAAACTAGAGGAAAGGCTGTCCTTGTTTTAAAGTGGCAGAAAACTTCACAAAATTGAGTTCTGATATTTGGATGGAAGGCAAAACTTGAATGTGATGAACTTGGATATTTAGCTAAGGAGATTTCCAAGCTAAGTGTGGAAGGTGCAGTCTGGTATCTTCTTGCAGTTTATAATGAAATGTGAGAGGAAAGGGATAAGCTAAGAAATAAACTCCTAAGTACAAAGAAACCAGAAATTGATTGTTTGGAAAATTCAGAGCCTCTCCAGAAAGTGTGTTCTGAGACTAGGAACAGAAACAGCTCTATTGGGGACCTCCCTGACTCCCTGGAAAGTGAGTCCCTAGAGAACAGGGCTCCATGTGAGAGTTTAACTGAATATGGAACCAGTCACCCATTTCAATGGAAGTCAGGATAGGAAATGCAGTAATTTAGGAAGGCTCTGTGGAAAGTTCTATTGTCTGATGGTTTAGACCTCTGTGAACTACATGCAAAGCTGACAAGATTTATGTGAAATTTGTATGAGCAGACCTACTTCTAGCCTGGAATGAAAGGGACAGATAAATTGAAGGAAGAACAACTTCAAGGGAAGAACAATGGAAGCCAAGTTCTGAAGCAAGGATATATCCTTGGGTCAAGAGAGCAGGTTCATACATGTGTGTGTAAAGGGTGGGTTTGCCCCTGTGCTTGGAAGGGTAGTCCATCTGCCCCATGCTTGGAAAGAGCAGGCTTGGGGCCCCATTGTTCAGAGAGAGTGGCACCACCCAGTACTCAGAGAGGGGGGTGTCCTGTGTCTTGGTATTTGTTAAAATCCTGGCAGTCACCCTAATGCCCCAGTTTTTGGGGAGAGAACAGCCACTGCATAAGCACTTTGAAGGGATGGGACTGCTGCTCTATCAAGCCGAGAAGACAAAACATTGATCCATAGATGACTCTCAGACCTTGAAATCTAATGGAGTTTGCCTTGTTCAGTGTTGGAATTGTTTGGAACCTATAACCCCTATTTTCTTCCAATTTCTCCTTTCTTGAATGGGATCGTCTATCCTGTGCCTGTCCCTCCCTTTTATATTGGAAGCAGATAATTTTGTTCTCTAGGTTTCACAGATACACACATGGGAGAATTGTGCCCCAGGACAGACCACACCTATAATCAATTTTGATGAGACGTTGTACCTAGCATTATTTCTGAAATTATTTTAAGCTTATGGTATATTGTGTTGGAATGAATGTATTTGGAATGTAGAAGGAACATATCTTTCTGGAGCCCAGGGGGTGTGCTATGATGGTTTGGAGCCATGTAGCTCCCCAAAACATGTCCTTACTTTTTTTAAGGAGTTACCAGGGATTGAACCCAGGACCTTGTACATGGGAAGCAGGTGCTCAACCACTGAGCTCCCCAACATGTCCTTTCTTATTCCATTCCTGTGGTATGAATCCACTGTAAGTAGGACCTTTTGATGACATTACTTTAGTTAAGATGTGACCCAACTCAGTCAGGATGTGTCTTAATCCTATTACTGGAGTCCTTTAAAAGCAGAATGAAATTGGGACATGCAGAGAGAAATCCACAGAGAGAGCAGCCAGAAGCCGAAAGCCAACAAAACCCAGAAGAGAAAGAGAGGAGAGGCTGCTGTGTGCATTGCCATATGACAGAGCAGACAAGGACCAATGATCACCAGCAGCTGGCTCCAAAATTCCAGTGTTTATCACCTTGATGATGTCTTGATTTGAACTTCTCTTAGTCTCATTACCATGAACCAATATATTTCCATTGTTTAAGCCAACCCATTGCTTAGTACAACAGCCAAAGAAACTAAAACACTACATAAGTTTGTTGCTTATAACTTCTGAGTAGAAGATTCACTCTTTCAAAATTGCATGCATTCTGAAGTATATATTGTATATGTGGCCTTTTGAGTCTTTGAATCTCTCTTTGAAATGGTGTGTTATTACCTCTGGGTATATGTTTTGGGGAATTTGTGGAAAGTACTTGCATTGAATAGAATAATTTTTTCTTATATCAATTGAATTTCATGGAATTCCAGATAACATTTTATTAAAAGTACATTAAATTTGATAACCCCATTCATTCAGCAAATATTTTTAACAGGAAAATGTGAAATACACTATTACTAAGCCCCTCAGACAGCACAAAGATGTCTGATACAATCAGTGCTCTAAAAGATCTTAGAATCTGCTGTGGAAAATGGTTATTAATTACCTCACTCCTTGAATATTCCTCTTCTCCTGATCCTGCTGCTATTGCTTCCTTTACTACTACTACTTCTCCTTCTCCTTTTCTTCCTCCTTCTCCTTCTCCTTCTCCTTCTTCTTTTCCTTATCCACCCTCTCTCTCTCCCTCAAGGTCTCTCACTCCACACTTTCTCATGCATTGTGAAAATAAATGTTGCATATGATGATTGACACAAAGCACTGTAAGATCCCAGAATACTTTTGACGCAACAAAAAAAGTTTAATTTTGGTATGATTATAATAAATATATTTTGTTATAGTCAGAGTAATATATGATCACTCTTTTCAGCATAATATTTGATTAAACACTCTAGACAGTGTCACTGTACTGAATGAAGTGTGAGTAGATGAACAATAAATCCATATATAAATTAATATGTGCAATTTTCATTAAGTGTGGAGAAGAAATGTGATTAGCACATTACTGAATTACTTTCCTACCTATTCTTGAATTCTCAAGGCAATGTAGGTACTATAATATCAGCTATTAATTTTTAAATAATGTTAATTTCTTCTGATTTAAAAAGTAATATATTCTAATTTTGGAAAATACAGAAAAATATATTATGAAAAGAAAAAGCCTCATCCATACTTAATCAGTTTTGATAATGCATACAGCTATGTAATAAACATTTCAATCAAAATATAGATTATATTCATCACTGAAAAAATTCCTTATGCTCCTCTGCAGTCAGTCCCATCCCTCTACTCCTACAAACATTGGTCTGATTTCAGTCTTTTCCAGAAAATCATGTAAATATGGTATTGTAGCCTGTGGTGCCTGGCTTCTTTCACTTAGCATAATGCTTTTTAGGTCCATCCATGTCATTGCATATATCAGTAGTTTGTTCTATTACTGAGTAGCATTCCATTGTATGGATATACCACAGTTTGTTTATCCAGTCATCAGGTGATGGACTTTTGGGTTATTTCCAATATGGAACTATTATGAATAAAGCTGTCATTAACATTTGCATACAGGCCTTTCTATGGACATATGTTTTCATTTCTTTTGGGTAAATACATGGCAGTAATGATACTGGCTTTATTGTTTTGCATTTCCATTAGCAACACATGAGAGTTCCAATGGCTTCCCATCCCCACCAGTATTAGATATTGTTGATTATTTTTCTTTTGCTATTCAAATAGGTATGTGGTGGTATCTGTCTCATTTTTATATTTGTTTTTGAGGGGATCTAAATTTCTTTTCAATATAGGTGGGACCTGTCTACCCATTTATAGATATGCAGAACTTCAAATGTTAATTTTTCCATAGACATGTATGCACAGACATTAACTGACAGATACTCTAAAATAAAAGGTAGATGGCAGGGGGGATCTAATATGTGCCTGTAAAACAGTATCCAGAAATGTTAACTTTGGAAAAATATCTTTATAATATAAGTAGTTATATTTTCCAGTTTTCTATGAAGCCCTCTTTAGTGGAAAAAGAACTCTATTAAATATTGATGTCAAAGATTTTAAACTTTTTAAATAAAAATGTTTAAATACATAGAAATAGATAAATGAATCACATCATCATCATCCAGCTTCAATAATTGTTGAGTCATGACCAATCTTGTTTTTTCTCTGTCTGCTCCTTCCTCCAACTCTACCAGTGACTATTTAAAAATAAATCTCAGGTATCATAGATTAAACTTAAATCAAGAACTACAAGATTCAATTAATCACATTAATGTTGAAAACTGTTATTTAAAATGTTTAAATTAAAAATTCATTTCTAGTATTAATCTCTAAGGTTCTAGTAGTCTCTTGGTTTGACCTATTTACATGTAAATTTCAAAGTCTTTACTAGGTTTATTATTCTAGGCATTTATTTGATAACAATGGAAAATCATCATACCTGAATGAAAATAAAAGTTCATTAAGTGAGATTGCTTTACTTTATTAGCATACTGTATATATAGTTTCTTTAATAGCACTGTATGGACATTAAATTATAAGAACTGCAGCTTTTGCTTAATGGAAGTTGCCACTTAAGTTAACAATATAGACCATTTAATCTATTTTTTTTTATTTACTATATTATATATTCTAAAATTATACATTGACTATAATCTTAGGCATATTATCTTAATTCTTATAATACTGAGAGTATTTTTCTCTTTGGGGAGCTCAAATGAAGTGCATAACCAGTTTTAATTAAGAATATAAAAGAAAAAGAAACTTCACATCATTAGGAATTCTGATTTTTGCCACTTTAACAAAAAAGACCATGAGCAATATGAGATTAATTAGATGTGAGAAGTAATAATGAACCATGTTAGGGTATGCCTATAACAAACTACAATAATTGGGAAAGTAACCTTGACACATTTCAGTCCAAGTATGAAAATCTATAGTTTATTATATTCCAGACAGTATCCATTACCAAAGATGTAGGGTCAAATTAACTTTAATGTTGTGCACTTCACAAGACATTCCATAGCTAGCAATAACATTAAGATAATGCTGTTAAAATAAGAATTTCAATTATAAGGCAGATGAGACTGTGAAAAACATGACAGCCTTAATGAGCAATAGGAGTTGGTATTCACTTTGATAAGGAACATAGTTATCATAGATAGAAAGGAAACAAAATACAGCCTGCAATCGTTTCCATTGTGTCATGTCACCCTCTATTGATAACAACTCTGGGTTCAAATTCATTCCCATTCATTCTCCCAGACTGGTGCTAGGATGATGATCCTGTTAATCTTTCAATTGCCACTAGAACACCTTCAATTTCTATAGTGTTTCATTCTTCCAAATGCTGAAAACATTTTATCTTATTTGCTCTCATCACATCTTTGTTAAGAAAGAAAGGGAATCAAGGTGTTGACCCCTTCTTGCAGGTGGGAAAACTGGATCAGTAATTCACTGGTAACACAGGACACAAATTCAAATCACTTGAAAGATCACAGTGCTTCTTCAGGGACTGATTTTACCAAGGCGTAGGTAATGAATATGACCCAAGTCATTCCTTGGGTTGTATTATTCTATGTGGATCCTCCTTAGATTCAGACATGCCCTTGTTGACTTTGCAATGGTAGGGAAAGAAAGAACTAGTGAAGATCACTGGTAAGGATAGTAAGATGAGAGAAGAAAATGTCTGCCATTGATAGCTATCTATTTGAAGCCATAAGCATGGGCCTGCTCCTAAGGTGGCTGTCCCTACAAGCCTTGTTAGTCAAGATGGTAAATCATGCACAATGTAGTGTGATAATTGCTTACAATGCAAAGAGAAACATACCCCTGAGGAGTCCACAAGGTTGAAGCACTCTCTTACCTGTCCCCAGGTTTCTTGGCTATTTTATACAACTAAGGAGAGGCCATCCTGCTCAAGTGGACTTATAATCCATTTGATCAAAGTTAGTGATCTTCTGCATCTCTTTTGCCTCTCTACTGTAAATTAAGGATTGTAGCTTCTTCTTGTTCTCTTTGGATTTTTCCATTTCACATGCAAATGCAGATTTTTCTTTATATAAAAAATAAACCTATATGATTATTTTGGCCATTTTAAAAGATCTGGAACTCTTCTGTTTCTGCAGAGGGTGTTTTGGCTTTAATTTGCCATATATATCACTATTTATTCACCACTACTTATATAATTAATATAAACATTTCCCTCAATTTATTTACAAATACATTTCTCATAAAGCATTTTCATCTATATTGCTTGCTCTAGAGCATGACCAATTTTCATAGCCTTTACTACAATATGCTATATAATACTCATAATGTTTGTGCTGTCTACTCTCATATTTACTTAATCTGTCATCAAAGGGAGCATGGCTGATGCCTTTAAGTGAACCAATTGATTATACGGCATTATGCTGAGCTTCCACAAGCAGCAATTTTCTTTTCTCCCTTAGGAACCTTAATTCTGGAAATAAGCCATCCATCTAGATATAGAATGCTCATTTATTAAATGCAAATGTATTAGCTTACATGATACATATTTAAATAAAGATCCATGTAGTAACAATAAAATGTATATGGCATTTTATTAAATATAATCACAATGAAATTGATTTAAATGACAAATATTGCAGTAAATCTTTCAAGTTGAACCACAGAGCTCAAATGCAAAATTGATGTTCTTAAATTAATCAGTTAGTTATTGTCTAACAAACTAAAATATAATATCTATATAAGTGCAACAACTTTATTAGACAGAACTTAAACCTTTTAAATGTAATAATAACCATATTGTTACTATCATTTCATATCTGTTTGTTATCATTCCTATTTTGTTTCCCCCTTCCTTTATCTGTAGAAATAATGAAACAAGAATTCAAAAATAAGGAAAAATCATTATTTTTTTTCTTGTTTATTCATTTTGTCCTGTTATTTGTACTTAAAAATACAGCATTGTCATTTCCTGTTCTTCTTTTGTGTAGAGCTTTGTACAAGTATCTGAACATATAGCTTTATGCATTGTCTTCATCAACTATTAGTAAAAGATAAATGAAATTAAAAAATGGTTAAAAATCATATATACATAGAAGGTGTTGAACAAAAACCTCACTGTGTGTTTTCTTCATTGTCCAGTATCACTTTCAGACATGTAGTTAATATTTTCACCCTTAGAATTTTTACAAGTGATCTTTTGTAAATGTAATTTCAGCTCTCATTCATTCTTTTTGGTGGAGAATAATTGATTCATCTCATTTTAATCAGGTTTGGACTTTAGAAGCATGTACATCTCTAGAATAAATATTATTTTGGAATTGAAAGAGTGATAGCTAAGGAAGAATGAAATCAAGCCCAGGAATGTAGTCCAATTATCTCTAATGTAAAGGACATTAAATTGAAGTCAGAAGATCTAATTCCAATTCCAGTTTGTCCACTTTTTTACTTATGTGACCTTGAGAAGATAACCATTTCTGAGCCTCAAATTCCTCATTTATAAAGTGGAGGTAATAAATACCTTCTATACCTAGCATTCAAGGTTCTTGTTGTATCCAATAAGGTTTACTACATTGAGATGGCAAACTCAACATTGCTATCTAAATATGAAGTATTCTAGAAGATAGTTACTACCCACCATTTTCATTCATTCATTTTAAATATTGCCTTATTGATTATCCTTAAAGTGCTAGGAACTCTTCTAGAAACAAGAGAAGTAAAAGTGAATAATGTAGTACTAAACCCCTCAAATTCTAGGGAAGGACATGAAAAGATAATAAAATACTTTAATTTCAGTCATTGACTTTAATTCACTTGGCTGAATATTTCCCAAGTATAAATAACATTATATTAATAAGATACTGTAGAAGTATAAAAGAAAGATCTACAATAAAATTAAATTAAAAATTTAGAAATAGATCAGACTTCTGTGTAAATTTACTATATTAAAAAGGTGGCATATCAATCAATGGGGAAAAGATGGACTTCCCCATAAGTAGCACTGGGTTAACTGAGGAATGATATGAAAAAGATCAAACTCAGTTCCAAATATAGCAGAATCAAATTCCAAAAAGATCCAAAATTTAAATGTAAAAACTGCAATGTTACTAGAAAAAGATAAAGGTGAATTATCCTGTAACCTTGGTGGCCAAAGATTTCCTATGACTCAAAATCCAGAAGCAATAAAGGAAAAGATTAATAAAGTTGCCTACATTAAAAAAAAATTTAAAAGCAAAAAACCCCAAAAACCTTTCCATGGAAGAAGGAGGAGGAGGGTGGAGGGAAGAGAGGGAGTGGGAGAGGAAGAGGGAGATAGAGAGGAAGACAGAGAGGGAGAAGGAGAGGAAAAGAAGAAAATAAAAGTAAAATGACAAATGATAAACTGGAGAAAATATTTGCAACTTATATTATGAACAAAGAATTGATATTCCTAAATTATAAAGAGCTTTTAAAATAAAGGGCAATACTAAGTTAAACCATGGATTTTAATTAATAGTACAATTATAAATATGTGCTATCACCTATTGTAACAAACGTTCCATACCAATGCCAGGTGTTGGTGGTGGTGTGGTGTATGGGAACCCATATTTTATGTATGATTGTTCTGTAAACATGCAAATTCTCTAATAAAGAAAAAAAAAAGGAAAAAAGAAAAAATTAAAGGGAAACAAGAGCCCAAATAACCCTCTAAAAAATGGGCAAGAAATATGAACAGACAGCTCACAGAAAAAAATGCAAAGGGCCCTTAAACATAGGCATGTATGTTCAAATTCATTCATAATAAAAACATTTATAATTAAAATTAATTGGGATAGTATTGCTTAACAAGAAGATTGGTAAAATTTTTAAAAATGGATAACATACTTTTGGTAGGCAGAATGATGGCTCCCCAAGATGTCCATGGCTTAATCCCCACAACCTCACAAGGCAAATGTGATTAAGGATTTTGACATGGGGAGAGTATCCTGGTAATACAGGTTCCCAATATAATCAAAAGCATCCTTATCAGTGAAAGAGGTTGGCAGGAGAGTCATTGGAGTAGGAGATGTGATGATGGAAGCAGAGAGCAGAGTGGTGTGATTGCTGGCTTTGAAAGTGGAAGTACACCACAAGCCCAGGAATGTGGCAGCCTCAGCAGGCTGGAGAAGGTGGGGAAACAAATTCTCCCCTTGAGCCTCAAGAAGGGAAACAGCTGACTGATTTTAGTCCAATGAGACCCATTTTGGTCTTCTAACTTGCAGAACTGTAAGATAAGAGATTTGTGTTGTATAAATCTATGAGATTTGTGGTAATTTGTTACTGCAATAGGAAACTAAATACTCTACTGAGAAGTTGGGGAACACAGGCACTTTTATATGTTGTCGGAAATGCAAGTTGTACAACCTCTATGGAGAATTTGATAATATTTATATATGCTCTTCTTACCCTTTGATTCCACAAACCCACCTCTGCCAGATACACTGCGAAAAATACAAACAGACTTATGCATAGAGATATTGAAATAGTAAAAATGGCTGTAATAGCAAAAAAAAAAAAAAAATCTGTCACTAACGTACTGGTTGAATGAAGTGTGATACAATGTTCTACTATGCAGCAATTTAAAAAAAAAATTTGCTCAGGCTGTATTGTTAAATGAAAGTAGCAAGGTGGAAAAAAGTATGTGTAAAGATGCAACTATTTAACCAACAAGGGGGAGAAATTATTAACATATCTTAATTATATGAATATTTGCTTTTTAAAAAAATGAAAAGCTATGCTAAAAACTTTTTTTCATTGTTATTCGTAAGGCTGAAAAGGGAGCAATGTGAGGGAACAGGGATAGAAGGTAGACCTTTCAAAGTGTACCTTTGTATGTGGCTCTGACACTGAAACCAATATAAATGTTTTACAATTATGAAGCAAAATTAAATCAAAGTGAGAAAGTGACCAATCCCCCCAAAATCAAAGCAAAATGAAACAAATTAACCTAAACATGTATTGAGTCAGTGGCAAAAAACACACAGAGAGGAATTATGTCACATGACTTTAAAAACTCAGTTTCTGACAGTGTATCCCTACTGAGATATACCCTTCACACTGAAGACCTACAGAGAAATATATTTATTAATACTATTGTCATTATAATATAATATAATATAATATTTATATCTTAGGATAGCATAAAAGTAATTGTCAATATCAAGTATTAAGATTTACAGTGTAAGGGAAAAGAGATACAAAAGTGTATTAGTCAGCCAAAGGGGTGCTAATGTGAAATACCAAAAATGGATTGGTCTTTATAAAGGGTATTTATTTGGGGTAGAAGTCCACAGTTACCAGGCCATAAAGCATAAGTTTCTTCCCTCACCAAAGTCCATTGTCACGTGTTGGAGCAAGACAGCTGCCAACATTTGCCCAGGGTTCAGGCTTCTTGGGTTCCTCTCTTCCC
>JAQZBX010006811.1:0-52144 GCA_029593785.1 Cabassous unicinctus | reverse complement strand
AGAAGTTGGGGCAAAAGTGATACACTGGGACTGGCCCTGAAAAATTGAGACATATTATCATTCTGATCTTAGCTAGGTTTTTTTTTTCTTAACTTATCATTATCTGGCATAGTAATATTTAGTTTCTACTGTTTTTGTTTGTTTGTTTGTTTTTTGGTCTGTTCTTCCTTCCTTATAAGCTCCGTGAAGAAAGAGATTTTATTTTCATGGTTGCTGTGTCTTCAGCATCTTGAACAGTACTTACTACTAAATGGGTGCTTAAATATGTTTAAACAAAGGAATAAATTAATCCACATGTGCAACATCTAGAATTAGCCACTTCTAACATCTTGGCATATTAGTTTTCATCTTGTAATAATTATAAACATGCATTATCAAAATTAATACAGTAAAATACAAAAATAAACTAAATCACACCTCCTAGAAATTTTCGTTATTAACATTTAGTAAACATCTTTCTAGAAATTTAGTTATTCTAGTCATACTTCTAGTTATTTTCTAATTATATAACTATCTTCCAAGCAGATATTTGGAAAAAAGGAGAAATAGAAGTACTTTTATAAAAATGAACTATTATTGATGATGTTTTATTTTATTTTTTGTTAATTTTTAAAAATTTTAAACAAGCTTTAGATTACATAAATGCTACATAAAAAATATAGGGGATTCCCATATGCCCCACTGCCTCCCTGATGATATTTTAAAATGAAGAGTATTTGCTTAATTTTGCTTGATTTAATGATAGAAAAAAAATGAGTAAAGTTAATTTTTGAACTCCAAATAAATATTTCTTACCACTAGAGATTTTATTTCTTAAGTAATCCTTCCCTCTAATGTAGAAAAAATAGATTTTGTGAAACAAGAAGTTGGAGTCATTTTTTAAAACTTTGTTTTGATTTCCTGCTTTGAAAGATGATAAAATTGGCACTTTAATAATTTCTACCACTCCCCTTCCCTGAGGTTTGTTATTTAAAGTGTGGTTTTTGCATTAAACAGATATAATTACAATTCCACAGTTGTTTAGGATTGGTTATATATTTAAATTGATTCAATCTCACTACCAGTCTCTTTATTATGGCTTCTTTATTCCTAAGGTCTTTATATTGATCCATTTCCTAGCTGGCTGAATTTCACTGTTAAGCAAACTTTTAAAGAAAGGCTCATAGATATTATATTACTTGAGTTATATTGTGTTTGAAAATGTTGACTATAATATATATATAATATTTAGTGGCCATAATATTTTTGGTTCACTATTACAGAACTTTTACACAGTGCTTCTTCATCTTTTGGTATTTAATTTTCTAGAGGCAGCCTTACTTTTTTCCTGCTTGAAGGTGATTTCCCCATCCCCTACTTTTTTGACTGAAGCCTGAAGTGTTGTTTCTTTTGAAGTGCAAACACTTAACTTGGATATATCTTAGAGTTTGAATGTTTTGTTACAAAATTTCCTGGAACACAGTGTACTTTTTTTTTTTTATCTGCAGGCTCAGTTTCTTAATTTCTGGGAAATTTTCTTGTTTTATATCTTTGAATGCATCTTCTGTGTCATTTGCTGGACTCTTCCAATGCATTATGCTTGTGTTAGATCATTTTTGTATTCATTCTATAAGCTTCTAATAACTTTAATCTTGACTTTTCCATTAGAAGTCATTCTGATTATCTTAAGCCTTTCAAATATTACCTCATATGATTTTCAGCAGTGTCTGTTCTGTTCTTGTTTCAAATATAATTATCTTATATCATTCTGTTTCATCAACTGCTCTTTAGGCTTTTGCTTTTTTAAATTGGTATTATTAAGTTGCTCTGTGAGATGAAATAATTATGCTTTTGTCTTCTGTTCTTTGAATTATGTTTTTCTTAAAGCTGGTTTTTTTTTTTCTAAGTTTGTATCCATGTTCTTTGCCATAACATGTTTGTGTAAATCCATGCTATTTCTTTATACTTTTCTCAGGCTTGGGTGGCTCTGACCAGATAGAGTCTACTTACCCTGATATGGCATGGGTGATAACTTGATCCTCTTATCAAAATATCTTGAAAAGCAATCTCACATGTTCCCCTGGAATTGATAGTGAAAGGGATGGTATTTCATACTATTCACTCATCTCTTAACTGAGGGAATGACGATGAGGGAAATAGCTCAGCATTCTAGAATACTAGGCCTCTGATCCTTCTGTTAAAATTTATTTAGGAAGTTAGGTAAACTGGGTGGGGTGAGAGGGATAATCATTGGGCCCCTGGGGGTTGGGCATCGTGGAGCAGGGAAAGGCAGTAACCCCCTCTCCAAAGCCAGGCACAGGCGATTTGGCAGGAGACCTGAGGGTGCAGTCCCACGATGAGGGGCATGCTCAGGCCACTGGGAGGATGTGAAGGTGACCTCCAGGCCACCTGGAGCAGCGAAGCTGGGGACTCAGGCCGTTCTCAAAGGCTTGTGGTTCACCTGGGAGATGCTGACGCCGGTCAGTCTCTCCACGTTCTCCGGCAGGCGGCTTAGGATGTCCAGCACCTCCCCCGTCACTTTGGCCGCCCCCACGGCTCCACCTCCACTAGACACAAGCATGATCTTTCTGGCAACAAGGGGGAGTTCATCCCCCTCCCCTTCCTATGTAGTAGGGGATGTCCCATGCCAGAGGTTTTGTGTCACTTTTACAATGTAGCAAATAGCCCTGATACCTTCACTTTGGAAGAGTGTTAGCTCCATTGCTAACTTTTCCAGTTTCACTTCTTTCTCCTCAGCAGCTGTTTCCATATCTCAGTAGAGAAATGAAGCAGATAGGAATATCCTTTCTGCTCTATTCCCTCCAAATTTTATGGTTACAGTGAGAATGTGCCACTCCTTTACATGGCCCTTTGGCTCCAGTCAACCCAAACACCAAACTTCTTGCAGGAGGCTGCTGCCATGTTTTGTTTTGTTTTGTTTTCTTATCTCTATGTCTCCAGAAATTATTTTTCCTCTGCCTGTAATATTCTTCCTCTCCATCTCTTTTTCCTCCCTTTTGCTATTCCTTTTTCTGTCTAGGGAATTTTATTTATCTTTAAAGACACAGCTCAAATGCACCTACTTCCTTGAAATTTAACTTCCTCTGAGTTCCCATAGAGTTACATATATTGTTGTAATTATTTGTTTGCATATTCTTTTCTCTAGTAAACTCTGCTCTCTCTCTCCCTTTTGAAAATTACCTAATAATTGCTCATTGGAGTAGGCAAGTGAATATGCTCACATAGCAGAATGGGATACTTTCTGAGGTCTTAAGTGTTTAAATATACATTTTAAAACCCAGATGCAATAGAAAATACCTTAGTTAATTGGACATAATTCCCCATTTTCATCTTCACTTTTCAGCCACCTATAATTCATATTTATTTTGCATGCTTTGGTGTGGTAGATTAGAATCTCTAGAAATTAAGAGATCCATAGATAGAGGACATATTTTCCACCATCCCTTCTTTGTTTTTTAGGATGATTGTCAGTTTCTCAAGAAGATGATGCTTGTAACAGGATGTTCAGGACACATATCTATGATTAGTTGGGCTTGAACCCAGAGTTTGCTCACTAATGTTTATGAGAAATGGCTCTAGTGAATGGAGGAGTCCTGTTCTCCTCTATAAATGCTACCTCACTACGTGTGAATATTTATACTTCCATTCACTTCTGTTCCTGTGAACAACTTAATTAAATATTTCTTTCCTTTCTTTTTGAAATTACTCATCACAGTTTTTCTCAAGCAACTATAATTAAAGAAAGAAGAAACAATCACTGAAATTATTTCCTATGGTGCTTTTTGGCTATCAGAGAAAAACATTAAAGGAAAAAGAATACAGTTATTTAGAGATCCTCACTAAGTATAACTGAAGTGATGCTCAGCTTAGGTAAGGGTCATTTTTAAAGTAAGACAACATCCTGCAGTGTGCAAGAAGGTCAGACTACATAAAGTTTGCACAAATGGGTAATTGGGATAAAGGTTTCTTTTCTTTAATTCAGAAGTTTTTGTAGCTCTGATGACACTTTTTATTTCTTATCTACAAAATGGCAAAAGTAACTTCATATAAAAACCTCTCACCTGGATCAACACTGGCAAACACTATTGTTCCATCCCAATTAGATATAAACTGTAATTTTTCTTGAAAGTGTTCACAAAACATCAATAAAAGGCTGACTTATTTGTATTTCTTACATAAAAGGACTGGATCAAGAATGCCCATCAAAATCAAATTGTGTTTCCCAACATAAAATGGATTAGAATTATATTTGTCATCTTTATGGGATTGCTATGATAAAAAATAGCCTAAGGGTTTGAGTTATAAATTTTGATTGTTATGTGGATTAGACAAAATAATAATTATGAAACTTGATCCAAATTCTCATTTCTTTTGTGTTATGGAGACATAGCTTAAGATCAAAACGGATACATATTTTAAGCAAGCCAGTTACTATAATGATATCTGGAACAATTTTTTCCTCATTAGTATAAAGTAATACTTGAGAGTCTTTCTACTTTCTGATAGTATAATACAGCTCAAGTGATCCACCCAGCACATTATAACTCAGGAACCCTTCTTTTTAAACATCACTTTGGGCTACCTTTAGGACAAAACCAAGCAAAACTGATGTATAAGTCCACTTTGTTGTTCACTTTGGCTGTGAAATACTGCACTGCTTGTTATTCAATTTACCATTTATATTTTTAAAATTGATTTTTATTTGCAAATGCTCTATACCCACTCTATACGTTGGTGGGTATAGACTGTTTACATTTTTTATCTTCAGAATCCAATAAGATTCAACAATGACTGCCATTTCTCTAGAACTTTCTCACTCTGTTGCTAGAAAATTATTGACAGCAGTAGCTTCTGATGTATTTAGGAACAGATATAAATGAAGATGACCCTTTGAAGTCTTTAAATAGCCTACATTGGCTGTGTGATAAAATGCCATTTGGTGTCATTTAAATGAGTTTCTGTTTGGAAAGCTGATTTTTAAGCATTTTATTCATGGGCCTTACTAGTTTTGGACTATTTATGCCTTTTATGAAAAAAGCCCCATGCTCTTATATGTTGTGATGTGCAATTTTACGAAATAGTTTCTGACTTGTATTTTGAACCATTTTTGGAATTAGAAAAATCAGAGTAATACTTTACAGTAGAAACAATTTAACTTGAGAAATTTGCTAGGCCTTAAAAACACGTGGGTTCCTCAATCCCCAACACTACACTTCCATATGGATTTTATATTATTCATTCTGAATATATCATTTGCTGTTCAAATCTGATTTATATATCTATGGAAGTTTGGGCATGTTCCCACTGCAGCCCTGAATAATGAAAGTTTTGAAAATTTAGCCAATAGCACCAAGCTGTTTGGTTATATAAGCAAGGATAAAAGAGACTTTGAAACAAATAAGCTTTTTATGATCACATTAAATATGTATGTTATAACATAAAATATCTCAAGGTTTTACAATGTACATTCACAAGACCCTGAAGGTGTCTCTTTATATAGTACAAAACCCATAAACTGTTACTCTCACCAAAGAATATCCATCTTCCCTTTGTGGTCCAGGGAGAGAACTGAGAGTAAGGCTGTGTATAATGCAAACAGTTCTTTCCTCAAGGCATTGTTCTCAGAAATAGTTCACTTTAATGGCAACCCTCATTTATGTAGTCACTGTACTTTCGTTGATGGATTGTGATGACTCCAAGTGATACTCTTAGAAGGATGAGGACATAGTGTCAGAGTAGCTAACAAATGCAGAAACTTCCTCTCCATCACGATACTGGTGCTAGGTTCAGGCTATGTCTACCTGTCCGGACCAGTCTACATGTTTTGATTAACTTGTCCAGCAAAACCAAAAACACACCCCCATCTCAACACATTAAAACAAAAGCTCCCCTTTTAAAGTTCAGAAAGTTTGCTGTGTTTGTGGTTCAGACAGAGCCTTGGCCTACCTAGAATATTAAACACTGTTCTCATTTCCTTATAACAACCTATATGTAAGGATATTTTATCAATATTTTATTTTATAGGCTAGACAAAATTTGATTTAACTCTTTAATAATGCTAATTTTATTAGGCTTAATTTAAGAATTTTAGTAATATTTAATGGGAATAGGTAAAAATGTCATAAATGGATTTTTGTTTTGCAATGTTGCCTACTACCTATCTTGCAAAATTAAAATCACCTGAAACAGGACAATGTCTGTTTGTCTAATTTTGCTAAACAGTGAGAAGAGGGTAAAAAAAATAAAGGCCATCATTTTTTCTTGAAAGCTGGATTTATTTTTCCCTAATACTGTGATGAGCCTAATTTTATGATCATCCATAGATGGGGGTGAAACAGGAATATAAATCTGTGAAATAAAAAAAAAAAATAGATGTTACTGGCCTTTATCTATAGGAAGACATATAAGAGAAAAATGTTTATCTGCTGTTGCTTTTCTAAATAATGTCTGTGTCTGACAGCTAATTTGACTCATTAATCACTCTCTGATCCTGACTCCTGCCCCAGCAGCTTCCTTAGCTAAACCTGAACAAATGTTTTGCTACACAAACATTGCCTATAAGAAAACTAATGTTGGAGAAAGAAGTCACTTCAATCCATTTAAAATTTCATATACACATAGATGCATTTATAAACAATATATGGTATTGGTTTGAATGTGTTTTGAATGTACAAAAGGGGCATAATACTACATGTGTCATTTTTTACCTTACTTTTGTCCTCAATACTATGTTTTTAAGAGTTATTTTTGGTGATATATATTGCTTTTTGACACCCTGTCAGTGAGCCTTACTTTGGAATTTATGCTCCCCAATGTAGCAGAGTTAGACTCATTTATAATTTCCATACATATGGCTTTTCTGTCCCTTTTATTTCAAACTATAATTAGCACTATACTTGATAAATATATGTCCCAGAGACTTAAATCTTTGGTCTGTCTATGTACCAGTTGAGCCCTGAATCTTAGCAGAGTTGCAATACCTACTGTCCAGTACATTGGACTCACCCAGGACAACTAACAAGGAGATGATGATGGACAACACCCATCCCAAGGAACAGAGAGTGTCTGCAACTAAAAGCAAGATAGTTCCATCCATCTGCCCCATGGGATCTAAGCCCCCTCTCAATTAGGAACACAGTGGGCATTCCCCAAATCCTCAAGACTGGGGAATGAACAATGGACTAAATGTCATTTGCAATGTCAGATACAGGCCATTATATCTTTTGTCATAACCTACAAAATTGTGCAGGACCGAGTGCAAACTATAATATAAACTATAGTCCATAGTTAGTAGCAATGCTTCAATATATGTTCATCAATTTTAACAAATGTACCATACTAATGAAGGATGGGAGAGTATGGGTTTGGGAGGGGGTGGAGCATATAGGAATCCCCTATATTTTTTATGTAACATTTATGTAATCTAAAGCTTCTTTAAAAAGAAAAAAAAGAAAGAAAAAAAAGAGCTGAAAAATAAGAGTGCCATTTTCCTGGAAAATGAGGTACCAAAACTCTTATTTTGTCCCTAGGAATAAGTTTCTCATCGTCTATGTAACAATAATTTTTCAGTTCAGTCAATTTATTGGGGGAAAACAGTCAAATTGGTTGAGAGAAGCAGATGAAAATAAATGGTAGGCCTTGGTTTCTTGTACTCAGAGCAAATCTTGGCCCCTCCTCTCTGCCCCCATTTCTCCAGTATTTTGGGTTCCCTTAACCTCTTATTTGGGCTCCATAATTCAAGTTCGATTGTTACCTAGCCCGTTCCTTTCCCTCCTTCTTTGATTGACAGTTTGTATTAGACTTGCTTTAACCTCATCACCACTCCAGGACTTGATTTTAGCATCATTGCCCTCTATGTGCTGTGGCTCTGAGCAAGAGTTATTTATTTTTCCTTCTTTTTCTGTGCTTTAATTTGGCACTCAGGGGAAGCTCAGGGACTGCTGGGTCTCCCCTGCTACTGGGTCACCCCAACCCCCCTTTAGAATTCTTACTCTAATGTATAAGTATCAGTGACTTAGAGCCATGCAACAATTGCTGACAAAGTTATTTGAATATAGATAGCCTAACGTTTCTCTCTTTCTTATCAATTCCTCAATGGAAGACAACTTTAAGTGAGAAGTTTTGCTCATGGAAAACAAGTCAAGAGAAAGAAAGACGCAGATGACCTGACTTAGATGTGTATAAAGCACCCAACACAGTGCTTGGCACATAGAAACCTTTCCAAAAATGATAGTTATTATTATGGGGATCTAAATATAATGTATAGAGTTTGTTATTATTAGTCTTTAGAGCAATAGGATTTATTTTCAAGTTTTCTTTCTTTTTACGTTTCCAGCTTGGATGTGGGCTAATAAACACCAGGGCATTTCTTTTTATTAGGAAACCTGTTTCTGACTCACTGCTCTTCCTTCTCATATAATTGGGGGTGAACTATAGTCCTCAGAGCACTGCCACAGCAAAGCCAAGAAGGCAGAGGGCAGAGAGGGGTGAGAGGCAGGGCACAGAGCTAGGAAGGGACATTTCAGGTTCCATAAAGAAGAGAGTCACTGATGACAGCTGCTGTTTTGAGAAGATTAAGATTATTGAGAAAGGGAATTATGTAGGGAAAATTTGTTCTTGATTTTCTTTTCAAAATATGTGAGAGATAGAAAACACACTGTAAATATAATATAGTTAATTCATATTCTATGGCTTATTCTTTAAAGAACAAATATCATCTGGGACAAGGTATCAAAAATGAATTCATTTCCATAACTATTGCAAAATTTTGTTATAATTGCATACTTTCCAAGTGACCTTTACGCTATGATAATGTTTGAAGTTGGCTTTCCCAGTGGATGAGTTGCAATTATAAGGCGATAGTTATAATAGCTCAGGTCACAGGTGGAATAATTGAATATCATTAACAATGACATTTGATTATGTTTCTTCAATTTTCTGATGATATGTCAGGTTCCTCGTGAAATCAAAGACCATGGGGATTCATTATTGCTGTGGTTGATGGTATTGCAATTTTGTAACCATCCAATAAATTAGCATTTAATACTGAGAGATTTCATCTTTAACTCAGAGAGCTGCTTTTGTTTTAAAAAGACTTTTGCAAGGAGAAGCAAAGAAAGCCATTCAGAGAGTGGAGGAGATAAAATCGTATCTGAACAAATGGATCCTATATACCTTTGTAATCATATGAGTTATCAGAATAATATTCTGTGCTTAAAAAAGGAATTAAATGTCAAAATTTACTGAGCCAAACTTCTCTTGGGTTCCCAATTCTGTACTCTTCTGTCTCTATCCTGGTTATCCTTGTTCTTTTCGAGCCCTTTTCCAGGCTAAAAGAAGTCTAAACAAAGTTTTTATAGAATCAGATTTCCTCAGAAGTGCAGATTTGCATGAACATCAAAGAAAAATAATATTTACCACATTTTTTCATTTGATTCACTGATTATTAGGTCAGCCATGATTTAGGTTAAGACCTTGACAGTATGGTGTTTTTAAAAAATATGCCATTGAGTTAATATGTTGAGATGATAATATTGGAATTCCATATTTTGGCTCTCCCGCCATCCAGTCTATTTCTTTTAGGGAAGGATAATGGTTTCTATTTAAAATGAAATGAACATGTGAGTAAATCAGGTTCAATATTATCTAGCTGTGTGAACCACATTAACATATTCTTTTAATTTTAAGTAGAAACTGTGCACCCTCCAGGACACACACACACTCACACATACACATATGTATACTCATCATTATCTTCTCTTTCTCCATCTCTGCTTCTATCTCCATCTTTATCATCATCTCTCTCTTTCTTTAATCTACATATATATATATATATCTGTATATCTATATCTATGTATCTATAACTATCTAATGCATTACTCCTTTCAGTGTTACACATACATATACCTTCCTATAATGATGGTTTTGGAGCTCATGAAACATAAAATTTATGACTTTACAGAGGCATTAAAGAGTGCTTTGCATTATTGTTAAACCCAATACTTCACTGTATAGCCATGCATTTCTCAATCTTTAAGTATATATTTTTAACTCATTAATCTTGAGGAAAAAATAAAGAAAAGAAGCCAATGTCATCAAATGTGTGGATGAATATATAATGTGGCATTTTAAATTTTATTTATTGACATTTAGTCCTCTGAAAAATATCTAAGTCTGCTTAATTTGCCATTAAATGAAAAATGGGCTGTTTTCAAAACAGCTACAACATTATATTGCACTGATATGGCTTCATGCTTGTCTTGGAGAGAGCAAGCTATTAAGAGGATATATTAATGCCTCTGGAGGTGTGAGCTATAGTATTCTGACGTTTCAATGAATGTTTACTATTTGAATCATTATTCAATGGTTGCTTTCAGTCAGGATTACATCTCTTATATCACCAGAAAAATTTAGACAATAACTTGGTTCTTTTGGGGTTGTGCTTGATTCATTTGAATACTTGTCTAATCATCACATCTTTTATTTTTATGAAAGATAGATTCATTGCTAATATTAATTTGACTGCTATATTCAAATCAGTTAATTATTCTGATTTTTCAAAAACCTTTAAAAGAAAAGATAAAGTTAGCTATGTTAAAAGCTTTATGAAGTCACATTTTAAAGCATGTTGTGTTGTTCGACCCAGTTATCAATACCAAATAAAGGTGAAGATGATTCTGAAGTAAAAGCCTAAGACAGTGGCTAAGCTGGCTACCTGGTAGAGATCTCCAAAGCATTCACATCTACCTCAGTGGGAATTTTTGAGGAAGTTAGAGATTGGGATTGAATGACAAGAATGTGTTCTACATTTAGCTGTGCACCTTGGTTGTAGGAACACTGTTCTTTCCTTCTGTTCCTTATAGTCATTTTTAGTATCTCTGTAGGCCAACAACTATTTATGCCAAGATGAAGAAGGCATTAAATTATGTTTAGAATTTTTTGAACATATTAATTTAAGCTCCAATTCTTAACAGTTTGGAGGAGAGGAGGAGAAAAAGATTAAAAAATGTGACACAATCCAACTATTTTTATAAGTATGATGTTTCAGTTGTATGGATTATTTTCTGGAAATGAATTTTGTATTAGAAATCTTCTCTCATGATGTAAAGTAATAGACCTATTTGAAACAAGAAATATTTTAAATATATTTTGTCCCAATTGCTACCATCTATTAGTCATCATCTATCTATTTATCATCCATTTATCTATCAATTTGTTGCTGAGCCATTTGAATGTAAGTTGCAGACATCATGACACTTCACCCTTAAATATTTCAGAATCCATCTTACATCCCATAATGCCATTATCATGCCTAAGACATTCAATAGTATGTCAGAAATATCATCTAATATGCAGTTATAGTCAAATTTCTACAATGGTCCCCAGAATGTCTTTTAGAGCTGAAACAAATGTTTGATATATTTTGTCAAGTGAATCAAGTTTTCATATCTTTATGTCATAATTCTAATTTCTCAGTATAGTCATTGGCCATTGAGAAGGCTTGAGTTTCCATGGCTCCAAGGAGTTAACAGAACTTTCTAAAGTAATTTGCTGGAATGAGAAATGCTAAATGCCAAAACTGAAGGCTATTAATCAGCAACCAATCTGACCATGATGTCCAAGGCGCTAATTGTTTGAAAAAAATGTCTCTCATTGGCTCAGCCTGTAGATAATTATTAATTGAAAAGCAGCTAGAATAGTGAGAAGGTGTATTAGCATGTTAATAGGTCTTTGTGCCCAAAGGCATTGGATTATAAATTGTGAAGACTGCATTAGCCAGATGGACAGGATTAATTAGCATGCTAATATTACCTGACATCTTATGGTGGTTGAGAGGAAAGTGACCATAACCATTCAGTATCGTTTATTTGTCATTAAATTGCTTGCTATTGGTAGTAGTAATAGAATTTTATTTTGTAGTTAGAGCACTAACTGAGAGTCAGTAATTCTGGATGCTATTAACTAGCAAAGCCTTTAATCCTTTTGTGCCTTGGCTAGAATCAATCTTCATGTGCTGCTATTTTCTCAATCTCTAATAAAATGAAAGCTGCATGGCAGAGACAAAAGAGCAAACTGGGAATTTAGAGACCTGGACCCTAATCTTGACTCTCTAACTGATATTGGGTGATGCACTTAATCTCTTCAAGCCTCAATTTCATCATCTGTAACAAAAAGAAGCTGAACTAGAAATTCTCTAAGATCCTGTCCAACTTTGAGATTTTATGGAACTCTGCAGACTCATGCTCAGTAAAGAATCTGGAATGGGAGGAAATGTAGGCTAAAAGCAAATGTGTTGCATCAGAGCAACTGAAATCAGTATTTCCAAAAGAAAACAATTCCTAAGAACAAACACACAGGAATGATTTTATAAATCATACCATCTGCCTTATTGGCTTCCTATAAGGATACCCTTCCTAATAAGTTTGTGGCTGTCTTGTTAGTTGTTTCTGTGATCTATCATTTCTATCCAGGTACTGTGGGAATCCTAGGAAGGAGAGAGGGAAGAGATTCCATCTTGGGTCATCAGGGGGCATTGAACACTTTTTTGAGCCCATAGGGAGAAGTGATATTATGTACTGATTTCTTGATCTCAATGGTTTCAATTGTAATAAGGTGAAACTACTTGACAGAGTAAAACTATTCTGCAATTGTTAGCATGAAAAGTCCATTTTGGGTCAAAATAATACTTTTCTCAATGAGTATGTTGTTTGGGAAGTAATATTTTTACTATTAAACATAATGATAATTGCCTATGCTAGTATACTTTACAAGGATTATTATTATATTATAGTTAATTCTCACAAAATACCATAATATTGAATTCTTCTTTTTTTTCAGGTCAACAAGACTTAAAGCTCTGTGTCTCTTAGAGGAGACCTAGCCAGGGAATCCTTAAATCTTTCCTTTGTCCTTCCTGTGCATGATTACTTCTACTGTTGCATACTCCTCTGTATCTTCTTAACTTTCTAGGCAGGGTATTTGGCAGTTATGTTATAGAAAAGAATTGGAGGGTTAGCCTTCAAGGTCCATTCTAGTTTTGAGTGTCTTTGATCCTCTTGCAACTCATAGCATGCACTTGGTTGCGACAAGTTGTACTTTAATTCTAACCTCATTTCAGTATGATGCCCCTGATCAGTCACTTTGAAATTCAACAGAATTAGTAGGTGGCATTGATAGCATGTTCAAAAATCATGTGTGATGTGTTAACTTCTAAAGGAGGTCCCTGGTTCCCTGTCTCAATGAGATAATAGACACAACTACTTATAACCTTTGTTTTCGTTTTTGCTTTTTAATTCTTTTTATCATCCTCTTTTTAGAGTTGAGGAAATTGGGGCAAGAGAGGTTAACTTTCTCAAGTTACACAAATAGTAAACCTAGTACTTGACCCGAAAGTAGTGTAACTCTGCTAATGTACATGCAACCACTGTTCAACACTTCCTTCCACTATGGCAAGTTTGGTGGCTGAAATGATGAAAGTGGAAAGGAAATCATACCTTTGATTCATCTTGAGGTTATCTGGAGACTTAAAATTTGTCTCATCCATGTGAACTTTTACTTAAAAAATACTATTGTATCATAGGCAGCATAATCACCCAGATCATCATTAGATATTATATGCCTTTCTGTGCATGAAAATAGGAGTCTACTCATGGATGGAGGAAATGCTATTTAAATGATTTACAAATTTGTGAAAGCAGAACCAATCTAGTTTGGTGCATGAAGGGTTACAGCAGCTTTCTTCTAATGTCTGTTTAAAGATGTGATTTTGGAATTAAGCCCTTATCAGTTACTGTTACAATTTTGCCTAAACTTTGACTGCTAATGATATGAGTCTACTGATACCATTAGTGATCTTAGCAGCAAAGCAAAGATGTATAATTGATTGTTGGTGTTAGTTGACTATGTCTAGTAAGCAGCTGGAAGAAAATTTGGTTTCCAAAAGGGATAGGAATAGTCTCCTTTTTCATTGTCAAAGAATGAGGGAGAAGTAAACACCCTTCCCTGGCAGGGCCAGTAGAACAGTGCTAGGACAGTGTCAAAGATTGCCAAAGGCACAGAGCACTTAAGCAAGGAGTGGACGATGGTGTCCCAGAAAAGAAATATGTTTTCACAAAGGTCCCTGTACCAGATAACCCTGTTTTGTTTCAGTATTTGCTTAACATTCTGTAATTCAATAAACAAGAATTTATGAAGCATTAATTAGACTCCTATGGTGAACCCGCTGAGCTAGGCTCTGTGAGGACAATAAAGGGAGTAACATATCTACTCTGGAGAAATTTATAGTCAGTCCAGATCGGTGGGCAAGATATACATACAATATGAAACAGCTAGGGTTCTTTGATTCAAGATAGAATTTAACCAGGTTCTGTACTATGTGATGCAGGTGACAAATGCAAAAGAACGTAGAAAAAATTTTTTCTTTTGCTATTAGCATACAAAAGAGTTTCTGTCTTGTTTTTTCCTCCCTAGTCAAACAAAATACTTCCCCCACCACACTGTATCTTGTATACAAATATATATTTTGAAAAGAGATTATGGCATAAATGTTAAGAACATGAGCATGGATGGGATTTGGGTCTAGGTTGCATCTCATACTACCTCTGGAATCTTAGCTAAATTTTTAAATTTCTTTAGGCCCCAGCATTATTATCTGTAAAATGAAGAAAATAATGGTAGTTACCTCATAGAGTTTTAGTGAGGATTAGAGAAGATAATGTATAGTATTTAACACATTGCCTAATATATGATAAACACTCAGTGATAGGTTTTATTATTAACATAACATTAAAGAAATCCTTACAAATTAAAAAACAGATTACTTCTAATTCTAACTCCCAAACTCAGCAACTGATTTCATTTTGGTGTATTCCAGTGTTTGGCCATATACTTAAATTCGTTCTTAAAAACATAATTGTAATTTCTCCCTTAGCTCAAAATGCCAGTCTTGCTAATAGTGAGGCTTCATAATGAAGTACTTCCTCAGCCCATTCTGCACAGTGAGAATTGAATAATTATTTGTTGACAAAAAGAATTCCTCTGTTGACTCTGTCTTCCTTTAGCTGACCCTAGCTCTCTCCTGCCTTTTACAGATAAACTTCATTGAGGGGTCGCCTGCATCTTTGAACTCCCAGATAGTCCATAAACCACCATGATTGGCCTTCAGTGCCCACTCCTCTAAGTTGCTCCTACCAAGGGTAACATGCCTTGGTAATTCCAAAGTATTCACCTTATTGACCTTGGAGGCACTTGGAGTGCTGCTAACTGGCCCCTCCTCCTGGAAATACCCACTCTGGGTGTTCCCGTCACCTCTCCTTCCTCCAGTCCTACCTTCTCTAGGATCTTCTCCACCTTTGCAGCCCAAGTGACCTTCCAGAGAGTGAATCTGTGTCACACCCCGGTTTAAAACTAACCATTCTCTATAAAGCTGCAATAAAGCACACTGTTCTTTAAATCGCTTACTTGGCATTCCAACCCTGGAGCTTGTTTTCCCTTGTTTCCCCACATGCTGTCCATCTTCCTGCTCCAGCCATCCTGCCACACTTCTCTGCTTTCCTTGGTGCTCACCGCTCCCTCTGCCTGCAACACTCCCACTCCAGCCTTCATTCCTCCTCCCTCCCCGGCCCCCCCCATTCTCTTGGTTAACTCTGTTGATCCTTCAGGTCTCAGCTTGGAGATTACATCCTGGGTCTTTCCTGAGCCTTGGCTGTGTTCTCCCAACACCTGCATTTACTTCCATACAGCACTTATAACACTGCTCTTACTTACTTACTGCCTGGCTACTAGTTTGTATTTCCCCACTGCTCCTTGAAAACAGGGAAAGCATTCCCTTCACTTGTACCTGTCAGATAGTATCCCAGGATTTTTTGAATGAATGTCTATTGTTTATCAGAAGACAAATAACATTTCTTAATTCTGGTGGCTAGTTTAATAACATTGGGCAAGAATACAAATATTACTTTAATTCAGTAGATCTGCCTGATTTTGAAAATTATACAGTATAAATGATACTTATTGGAGTACAAATATGCCACTTTGCCCATTTCTATTGAGGGCAAATTTCTCAGCCTCAACATCCTTTTTTTCTGCAAAGTAACACTGCTGCAAAAAGATTCAAAACAGATAACACCTAAATGCAAAATTGTATTTTATTATATTTATATACTTTTCTTTCTTTCTTTCTTTTTTTTTTTTTTAATCTTTGTAGTACTCAGTCAGAAAAGAATCAGATATAAATGTGTTATTTTGGAAATGATCAACTCATGGTCACATTCTGAAGCTACATAAATGGGGGGGTGGACATTAGGAAAATTGGGTCAAAAGGAGTTTGGTTTTCATATAGTAAACTTAAATGGTATTTTTGGCTTCTTGAGGAACCAGCAGCCAGCATTGCAGGCTTAGGAGGTATTTTTGCTGGTGAAAAGAGAGTGGGTGAATTTGTGCTTAAGAAAACTCTGGAAGAGTTCTTGTGTGGATGCCAATTCTGCCAAAGTACTTGGAACCAGGCAGATATGTAACTCTTCAAAAACCTGGGCATTGGAGGTTTGGCAGCCCACGCCTCTCAGAGGGGAAGAGGGTTCTGCATTGGGAATGGCTGAAACGTGGCTCTAAAAAAATATTTTTGGTTCTGGTGGTGAGCCAGAAATAATTTCATCTGCTATTGATTAACATGTTTATTGTTAAAGACTGAATTTCTGTAATAGCAAAGATGCAGCCCAGGGTTTCTGGAGATTTTTCTTTTTAAACCTGCAGGCACAGCCAACATTTAAATTTTTTAAAGCATCCCACATGCTGAGGATATTCATAAGAATCTAACTAAAGAGAATAGAAATTAGAACTCATCAGAGATATACAGGCCACAAGAATACTTTAAATTTTTAATAAAAAAATTGAGACTCTACAAGTGAACTCCATGGTATCACAAGTTACCCGCATTTCTGAAATAACAATTACAAAATCAGCAGGGAAAGAAATATGTTCCCTTCAGTTTGAAATTAAAACAACAAAAACAAACATCCTCTAAAATCTCTTAAAAATCCTTCTATTTATTTAAAAGAATCTGCCTGGCTGAATTTTTTTTTGGTTTATTTTGTTGACCATGCTTGACGTATGGTACCTATAAAAACTTATGTGTGCTTTGGTGTCTGTATGTTCCTACGGCAGAATTTTATCAGGACCTGATGTTAAAGCACTCTAGTTACTATGATCAAATACCGAATCTCATTTAGCTTTGATAAAAGGCCCCTAGTATTAAAATACTGGGTTTATACATGATAAATGAAAAATGTATTTTTCAAACCATGGCCTTTGTGGTAGAACATGACTTGCTTACTATGGAAATATCTCCAGCTGCCTAGAAACGTTGCCTAGCAACCCTTGGAAACACAGAAAACCTAATATCATCTCTATGTTACTTGTGGGTAGGGGGATTATTAAAAATATCAGTAGGAAAAAAAAGGACTATGAAAGTTTGTTCTTGGGCACAACAAGTAACACTTTCTAGTTTGATAATGCCTTTGTGCTCCCTTCTATGCCCCACAGAATGTCAAGCGCTTCACATATGTTTTCTCATTAATGCTCTTGTCTTTAAGTCTCAACAGTTCAGAAAAGGGGGTGATTTGAAAAGGTCACACACTTGCCATCAGAGGACTCAGCCCTCTTCCCCAAGCCTTCTGACTCAAAGCTGCTTTCTGTTTTGTTGGCCGTGGCAGCTTTGATAGCCACCTATTGCCGCAGCTGCCAGCTTCCTTCAGACTCAGCAATATCTGGATGTATTGGGAATGAGATTTAGTTGGCTGTTGCCCCGACTCTCTTGTGCTGGTCAGCAAAGGCTGTGAGGACCTTGTTCCTGGAAGAGTACCCTAAACTCTTGTCCTTTAGTCTGATGCTCTTGCTTCCGTCTACACGTTCCACTCAAGTGATGGCACAGAGCTTGGAAACATTCTTGTCTCTGGCGGAGTAAAATGGTTGACTGGGCTCTGGCTTTACTCAATTAAAAGTTGCTGCTATCATTTTGTTCATAGGATTAGAAAATAGTTTAGCTGGACAAATGTATCGATGGGTCTTTGATTCATATGACAGAAAATAACTCTTCCTAAATTAAACTGAACAAATGAATTGTATCCAAGCTGAAACTGAATATAGCTTTGGATGAGACTATCTTCTCTTAGCCAATTTTCAAAGCCCATCCCCACCATAATTTGAACTATCCTTTTTTTTTTTAATAAAATTTTATTGAAGTATACATGAACATACATAAATAGTGTCTAGTAAAATTTGTGAATTTGCAAAACATATCATCATACAAGACTTCCATACATCTCACCACCACAACACATTGCATTTTGGTGAAATATTTGTTACAAACTATGAAAAAATATTGTCAAAATATTACTACCAACTATAGCCCATATCTTACATTTGGTGTGTTTTTCCCCAACCCACACAATTATTAACACCCTATATTAGTATTATATGTTTGTTATCATTCATGAGAAAATGTTCTCATATTTTTCCTGTTAACCATAGTCCATCATCCATCACTGGATTCCCTGTTTTATACAGTCCCATGATTTATACAATCCTTTCAAAGCGTACATTCAGTGGTTCTCATTTTCATCACAGAGTTGTGCTGTCATCACCTCAGTCAATTTTAGAATGTTTTCATTACTCTAAAAGGAAAAATCCCATACATCCTTATAATCCCCTAGTGTTGTCCCTTAGTATTGAAATAATATCTTCTTGCCATTGCTGCAAAATATTACAATTTTACTGTTAACTGTTGTCCATAAGTTATATTAGTTGTAATTTTCCTGTGTATCACCATAATCTTAACCCTTTGTAAAAGAAGATTATTCTCATATTTATATTATTAATCACAATCTTCATTCACTGCCAAAACCACTGTTATACATTCCCTAGATCAGGAGTTCTTAACCTTTTTGTTCCATGGACCCCTTTGCCAGTCAGGTGAAATGAATACTACTGTAATTTATGTATTGCATACATTCATAAGTGAAAGAAAGGCTAGATTTCAGTTGGAGGTCAGAGAAAATAAAGAAAATAAGTTGATTTTTCTCAATTCAAGCTCATGGACCCCCTGAAATCTTTCCATGTGGACTCCTGGTTAAGAAGACCTGCCCTATATAATTCTATAGTTTCCTTTCAATTGACATTTATATCCACAGACTACCCCTTTTGGCCACAATCACATTTATCAACCAGCAGTGCTAGTTGTACTCATGATAATTGTTACTCTCAACGCTATTCATTTCTACACTTTTACAATTAACCTTATTAATATTGCTGTATACATTAAGCATCAACTCCAATGCTCAACCCACGTTCTATTCCTTAGTAACCTGTACTTTAGAGTTTACCTCTATGAATTTACTCTTTGTATTTAGTTCATATTAGTGACACTATACAATATTTGTCCTTTTGTGTCTGTCTTATTTCACTTAACATAATATCCTCTAGGTTCATCCATGTTGTCATATGCATCCTGATTTCATTTCTTCTTACTGCTGAATAGTATTCCATTGTATATATATGCCACATTTGTGTATCCATTCATCGGTTGATGGACACTTGGGCTGGTTCCATATTTTAGAAACTATGAATAATGCTGCTTTGAACATCAGGGTGCAAATTTCAGTTCACATCTTTGCTTCCTGTTCTTCTGAGCATATTCCTAGTAATGGTATTGTGGGATAATATGGCAGTTCTATATTCAGCTTCTTAAGCTACTGCCAAACTGTCTTCCACAGAGGCTGCATTCCCTCCATCAGGGAAGGAGTGTTTCTGTTTCTACACGTTCTTTCCAATGCTTGTAGTTTTCTGTTTTTGTTTTTGTTTTTTTAAATAATGCCCACTCTATAACGTGTGAAATGATACCTCATTGCAGTTTTGACCAGAATTTCCCTAAGAGCTAGTGATGTTGAGCATTTTTTTAAATGTGATTTTTGCTCATTTGTATTTCCTCTTTGGTGAAATGTCTTTTCAAGTCTTTGGCCCATGTTTTAATTGGATTGTCTTTTAACATTGATTTGTATGATCTCTTTATATAATATGGATATCAAACCCTTATCAAATACTGTGGTTTCCAAATATTTATCCCATTGAGTAGAGTGCCTTTTTGCTTTCTTGACAAAATCTTTTGAAGGACAAAAGTGTTTAATTTTGAGGTGTTCCCATTTATCTATTTTTTGTTGTTGTTGTTGCTCATGATTTGGGTGTAAGGTTTAAGAAACTACTACTTACCACAAGATCTTGAAGATAATTTCCTACATTTTCTTCTAGGAGTTTTATTGTTGTACCGTTTATATTTAGGTGTTGATCTATTTTGAGTTAATTTTTGTATAAGGTGTGAGCTAGAGGTCCTTTCTTTCTCTTGGATGTGGATATCCAGTTCTCCTAACACCATTTGTTGAATAGACTGTTCTGGTCCAGCTGGGTGGGCTTGACAGCCTTGTCAAAAATCACTTGGCTGTAGATGTGAGGGTCTATTTCCGAGTTCTCAATTTGGTTCCATTTGTCAACCTGTCTTTTATGAGAGTACCATGCTGTTTTGACCACTATACCTAAGTAATATGCTTTAAAGTCAGGAAGTGAGAGTCCTCCAGCTTCATTCTGTTATAAGACATTTTTGGCTCACCATGGCCCCTTACAATTCCAAATAAATTTGATAACTGGCTTTCCTTTCCTATTTTGGTGCCTTTTATTTGCTTATCTTGCCTTATTGCTTGTATTAGTCAGCCAAAGGGGTGCTGATGCAAAATACCAGAATTCTGTTGGCTTTTAGAAAGGGCATTTATTTGGGGTAGAAGCTTACAGTTACCAGGCCATAAAGCATAAGTTACTTCCCTCACCAAAGTCTATTGCCACGTGTTGGAGCAAAATGACTGCTGACATCTGTGAGGGTTCAGGGTTCCTGGGTTCCTCTTTTTCCAGGGCTTGCTTCTTTCTGGTCTCAGGTCCTCTGCTATCACCACAAGGCCAGCTGTAGACTATCAGGAAAATCACTTGTTTCTCTTTCCCGGGGCCTTTTCTCTTTCCTCAGAGGAGTAAACTCCTCTGTGTGTTTACTTCCTGGGGCTCCAGCTCAAAAACTCTAAATTCCCTTCTCTGTGGTGTGGTTTCTCTGTGGGCAGGGATGCAACGTCCTACTGATGTGGCCCAATGAAAGCCTTATTCATTATTTAATCAAGTAAAAGTAAAACCTCTGAACCCAATATACTCTAATATGCCCAGAGGAAAGGAGCAGTTTACAAACATAATCCAATATTACTTTTTGGAATTCATCAATAAAATCAAACTGCTACATTACTCTACTAGAGCTTGTAGCACAATATTGAATAACAGTGGTGACAGGACTCCTTGTTTTGTTCCTGATCTCAGCAGGAAAGGTTTCAGTCTTTCACTGTTGAGTACAATGCTTGCTGTGGGTTTTTCATATATGTACTTTATCATTTTGAGAAAGCTTCCTTCTATTCTTATTTTTTGGAGCATTTTTATCAAGAAAAGATAATATATTTTGTCAGACGCTTTTTCTGCATCAATCAAGATGATCATGTGATTTTTCATTTTCAATTTAGTAATGTTTATTACATTAATTGATTTTCTTGTGTTGAACCACCTTGCATATGTGGGATGAAACCCACTTGATTGTGGTGTATAATTCTTTTAATGTGCTTTTGGATTCATTTTGCAAGTTTTTTTTGAGAATTTTTGCATCCATATTCATTAGAGACATTGGTCTATAATTTTCTTTTTCCATAATATCTTTGTCTGGCTTTGGTATTAGTGTGATGTTGGTTTCATAGAATGAATTTGGTAGCATTCTTTCCTTTCAATTTTTTGGAAGAGCTTGAGGAAGATTTGTGTTAGATCATCTTTGAATGATTGATAGAATTTACCTGTGAAGCCATCTGTTCCAAGGCTTTTCATTTGGGGAAGGATGACTGTTTCAATTTCTTTACTTGTAATTGGTTTGTTGAGGTCTTCTGTTTCTTCTAGGGTAATGTAGTGTATTTGTGTGTTTCTGGGAATTTGTCCAATTCTTCTATGTTGTCTAGTTTTTTGGTTCAGTTGTTCAGGGTATCCTCTTATGATCTCTCATTTCTGTGGGGTTAGAGGTAATTATCCCCCCTTTCTGATTTTATTTGTTTGCATCTTCTCTTTTTCTTTGTCAGTCTAGCTAAGGGTTTGTAGATTTTTTTGATCTTCTCAAAAAACCAAACTTTGGGTTTGTTGATTCTTGCTATCATTTTTTTGTGTTTTCTCAGTTTCATTTATTTCTGCTCTGATCTTTATTATTTCTTTCCTTCAGCTTGGTTTGCTGTTTTTGTTTTTTTTTCTAGTTTCCCTAGGTGTGCAGTTTCATCTTTGATTTTCACTCTTTCTTCTTTTTTAATGTGAACATTGATGGCTATAAATTTCCCTCTCAGCACTGTCTTTGTTGTGTCCCATAGGTTTTGATATTTTGTGTTTTCCTTTTCATTCATCTCAAGATATTTACTGAATTCTCTTGCTATTTCTTGTTGGATCCACTGATTATTTCAGAGTGTGTTGTTTAAGCTCCATATACTTATGAATTTTCCCTTTTTTCATCTGTTATTGATTTCCAGCTTCACTCCACTGTGATTAGCTAAAGTGTTCTGTATAATTTCAATCCTTTTAAATTATTGAGACCTGTCTTATGTCCCAACATGTGGTCTACCTTGGAGAAGGATCCATGAGCGCTTGAAAAGAATGTATATTATGCTGTTTTTGGGGTGTAACGCTCTATAAATGTCTGTTAGGTCTAGTTCATTTATCATATTATTCAAGTTCCCTGTTTCTTTATTTATCCTCTGTCAAGTTGTTTTATCCAGTGCTGAGATTCCAACTATTATTTTAGAGACATGTAATTCTCCCTTCAGTTTTGATAGTGTGTGTCTCATGTATCTCGTGGCACCCAGGTTAGGTACATAAATATTTATTAGAGTTATTTCTTCTTAGTGAATTGCCCTTTTATTAATATATAATGACCTTCTTCATCCCTTATAAGAATTTTACATTTAAAATCTATTTTTTCCAATATTAGTATAGCTACTCCAACTATTTTTTGGTTGCTACTTGCATGCAATATCTTTTTCCAGTCTTTCACTTTCAACCTGCTTGTGTCATTATATCTGAGGTGAGTCTCTTGTAGACAGCATATTGATAGCTCTTATTTTTTATCTATTCTATCAGAGAATAGATTGGGGAGTTCAAGACATTAACGTTCAATATTATTACTGTAAAGGCATTACTTACTTCATCTATTTTATCCTTTGGCTTTCTATTGTCATATCTTATTATTGTCTGTCTTTTTACCCTTTAATTTACCCTTCCTACTAATCTTCATTTCTACAGTCTTCCAAGACTCTTGCCCTTGTTTTTCCTTTCAGGCTGCAGCTCTCCCTTTAGTATCTCTTGTAGTTCTGTTCTTTTAGTAACATACTCCCTCAGTTTTTGTTTGTCTGTGAAGATTTTAAACTCACCCTCATTTTTTAAAAAAGATTTATTTATTTTTTTACTTTTATCCATTTTTACCCCACCCCAACCCCCACCCTCCACCCCCATTTTTGCTGTTTTTGTGTCCATTCGCTGGGCAATTCTCTGTCTGTTTTCTGCCCTCTCTTCTCATCCTTCTCCTCCTGTCTTCACCAGGATTCGATCCTGGGAAACTCTGATGTGGAAGAGAGGCATCCTACCGCTCGCACCACCTTAGCTCATGGTTTATCGGCACCTCTCGTCTTGGCTCTCCCTTGTGTCACTCTCCTGTTATGTCATCATCTTGTTGCCTGGCTTGGTGGGGCCTGATGGTGCACCAGCTCATGGGGCCTGACAGTGCACCTGCACGTGGGGCCTGGTGGCGCAGCCATGCACGGGGCCAGGGAGGTTAGCCTACTCATGGGGACTGATGGCACATCTTTGCACAGGGCCTGGCGCCCCATGCGCCTTCTGTATTTTTCTTTATTTTTACTGGGAGGTCCCGGGGATCAAACCCAGGTCCCTCCATATGGGAGACAGATGCCCAACTATTTGAGCCACATCTGCCCCTCCCACCCTCATTTTTTAAGAACAGTTTTGTCAGATCTAGAATTCTTGGCTGGCAATTTTTCTCTTTCAGTACCTCAAATACATCATACCACTGTCTTCTCACCTCATGGTTTCTGATGAGAGGTCAGCACTTAATCGTACTGACTTTCCCTTGTACGCAATGCTTTGCTTTTCAGTTTCTGCTTTCAGAAACCTCTCTGTATCTCTGATATTTGTCATTCTGAATAATAGGGTGTCTCGGAGTACATCTATTCATATTCTGTTTTGAGTGTGTTGTCCTTGGATATTGATATTTATGTCTTTTATAAGAGTTGAAAAGTTTTCAACCATTATTTCCTCAAATATTTATTCTGCCCCTTTTCCATTCTCTTCTCTTTCTGGGACACTGATTATACATATGTTTGTGAGTTTGTCCTTGTCATTCAGTTCCCTGAGACCCTGTTCCATTTTTTCCATTCTTTTCTCTTTCTGTTCTCCTATCTTTTCCAGTTCAGATGTTCTGCCCTCAATATTACTAATTCTGCCTTAGATCAATACAAATCTGCTGTTATATGCTTCTAATGTATTTTTAATTGTTTTTCATTCTCATAAGGTCTGTAACTTTTCTTTTCAGGCTTTCCAAATTTTCTTTATGGTCACCCATGTTTTCTTAATATTCTTTACCTCTTTAGTCATATTTTCCTTCAACTCTTTGAATTGATTTAGGAGATTTGTGTGATTATAATTGATGAGTTGTCTTCATACCTCTATCTTGTCAGGATATTTGTGAACTATTCTTAATAATGATAACTGTAATAGAAAAAGCAATAATAGAGTTAGTACCTTAAATTTCTGTAGTGTTACATTCTATAGAAGACTTTGGTATTTGTGCTATCATTTGATCAACATAATTGTCTTTTGAGAGTATTAGGTTATTTCCATTTTATAGCAGTAGAAGATGGTATACAGAAGGTGAATGACTTATTTAATTTCATTAGCTAGTAAGTAGGACAGATCTTAAACCTGGGTTTTCTGGTTCCATGTCCAATGTGATTGTCAGTAAATATTTAGGTTGAGGACCAGCTATAGGAGAAAGCACAGGGAAATTTGGACTCAAATCCCTTGTATGATTTTGGGGAAATCACAACCTTTATGTACATGGATTTCCTCATCTGATATGCTAGGTGTTAAACCAAATCATCTCTAAATCTTAAAATTCTTAATAAAGAATGAAAGGTGAAAGCTACTAACCAGTCACTATTGCTGTAAAAAAATTTTCAAAAGTACTCGTGATACATTGATGGTTCATTAAGGAGACAATTTCTGGTTTTAGGACCAGTCATTTGATTTCTTCTCTCTTGAAGAACTAATTTTATTTTTTTCCTTTTCTTCTAATGTTAATTGAGTGCTTATTTTCCTGTTCTGTGCTAAGCATCTCACATGCATTACCTAAGTTAATTGTCTCAATAACCCAAAGGAGGTGGCATCATATTCCCATTTCATAGAATAGGATGTTATGATTCAGATAAGTATATAATCTGATTTGCCCAGGGTAACACAGCTAAGAAGTTACAGAACTAGATTTGAACAAGGCAGACTGACCTCTTTTTGGGCTTTTAGCAACAATACTTTACCTACGCCAGGTCATGGAATTAAGGGGACATGTGTGGCTGTCACATTAACAAAGAGTCCTTCATTTTAAGAGTTCATTTAAGCTTGGTATCTCCATAGTTAGGGTGGATTGAGAATTGATTTACTTGGGTTTAACTATACCATCAAGACCTGGACCATGTTATATTCCTTTCTCTCCCTTCCAATACTAAACAATTTAATTCCCAAACTAAACAAATCCTCCCCTCTCCCTGCTCCCCTTTATATATATACCATTAATATGTAAGCCATTGACATGTAACTAAACATAGATGACAGAGAAGATTATATTTTATTCTTCACCCAGTCAGCTGAACAGGAGCTTTCTATTAACATGCTCATCAATCTGGCTCACTCAAGGATGTATTCATTAATCTCAGGAAATACTGAGGCCCAAAGACTATTACCAGATAGTTCTAGCTCAGAGGTTTTCTTTTTCTCCCTAATTTAAAGCATTGTATATTTTATTGTTCATTGTAAATTTTGTGCTATACATATGTTATAGCAATAAAATACATAAGAAACTTATGCATTTGTATATGTATATATATACATATATATGCGTGCATAATTTCCCCCAGAAAGTTGGTTGTTAAGCATTTACCAGCACACCATTATTCCTAACCATGAACAAGTCCTTATAAAACTTGCTGTATTAAATTCAGAATTAAATAAATTCTCTTTGCTTTCTTTTCCTCTTTCTGTCCATTTTTTATTAGAGAAGTTGTGGGTTTACAAAACAATCATGTATAAAATACTGGATTCCAGGGCACTACCCCACTACCAACACCTTGCATTGATGTGGAACATTTGTTACTATTGATTTATAGCACTTTTTAATAATTGTACTTTTTAGAAACAGCAGTTAACTTTACTACAATTGATGAAAGATTATTAAAATAATTTTATCATCCATTATTTATATTGGGTGTATTTATTTTCTCATATACCATCTTATTATTACAACCTTATTATTAGAATTGTAACTTTGTTTGTGAAAGAACATTCTTATACTTGCACTATTGATTGTAATCCATCATGTACAATAGGGTTCACTGTGTTGTACAGTCCTATGTTTCATCTTTTAACTTTTATTCTAGCAATATATACATCCTAAAGTTTCCTCTTTTAACCACATTCATCTATACAGTTCAGTGCTGTTGATTACACTCATAATAACGTGCTACCTTCACCACCATCCATTTACAAACATTAACCATCATCCTAAATAGAAAATCTGTACAAGCTAAGCATGATCCACAACGTCTGCTTCAGAACCACCTGGAGATCTTTTTATCATGCAGAATTTCTGGGACCTACGCCTCAACCAACTGAGTTATATAACCTTTGGGAAGGTAAAACTCTGAAATATCCATTCTTAACAAACTGCCCAGGGGATTCTTGATTATGCTCAAGTTTGAGAATCACAGAGGAGCATCTTATGCTTTTTCCAAATATTAATTCCAAGCATAGTGATATTTTGGAATGCTCCTTCCCTTCTCCATTTTACATCTTCCCTCTTTTCTACTCAACTTTACCTGGAGCGGAAACTTTAAGGGTCTCCCTCCTCTTTTCTCCATCTTGCCTTCTGCTGCAACCACTTCTTGTTGCTTCTTTCTTCCTCTTATTTTAGGAAGAACCACAGTTTTGCAGCAAAGAGCTATTTATTCCTTGACTATTTGCAAAGTTTACACGGTATTTTTGTATTTTTCAACTTGGTAATGGTAGTTGAAGAGGTGCTGTATATAGTTCACGAGCCGCTGAATTTCAATTCCATGGGCATCATCAGTCATTCCCCCTTCTGTGGTGGATGTTTGCATCTCTGTCAGCAGGAGTCACCAGACCTTGAATGTGAATATTCAGGGAAGAAGGTATTTCTGTCAGGGTTTCTAGATGAAATACAGGTCTGCAGCACTTTGAGCCTCCACCAAACTGGCCTCTGGATTTTTCTCAACACATTTTATTATTTTTTCTTTCTTTTAATTCTGAACTCCCATAGGCATTACCCTTAACCATTTACAAACAGCTCTTTTCTTGCATACTTCCCCTGACTCTTCTGATATCCAGGGAAACCAGGCCACAGCTAGCACAAGTACCACAAGGAGGTCAGCTTATGAAAGCCCCTGAAGGACGTGGCTTTCAATATTCTTATAATCTCTGTGTGTGGCTATCTACATAGAAATTGCCATAGCTAGGAGAGACGTAGGCAAACTGTGGGTTGCAGGGCCCAGCCACCACTTAGGTTAAATTGCTTCATCATTGGTTTCACTCAAAATCCTCATGCCTTGTAGGGTTGAGCCGGCAGTTCATAAATGTCTGTGTGTTAGCCTCTTTCTGTCTTCTCAGCAGTCCAAACAACATGTCCTGGAGTGTGTTCTCCAGGTTCCTTAAAATTCTGGTGGATGAGGGCAGTGTAGAGGAAGGATTCTGAGGTCATTTTGGGATATGCTGCATTTTCTCTTACTTTTGGATCATCCCAGTGAGGAGTCATTTAGGTAAGAAATATGGTCAATTTAGCTTAATCCACAGTTAGTCATGAAACACTTATTAACATAGGGTTCTTGGAGCATAATTCATTAGAATTCTTGAGAAATGCAGCTGAAGACTTAAGAGATTTTGTTATTTATCCAGCAGATTAACCACATAATCTTTGCTTTTACTCTTTTCTCTTTGGATCCACAATTGGGCATTTGTGCCTCTATTAGAGGAAGAATAGAAGAAGAAAATGTTAAATTGACTACTTAGAAAGGGCTGATAGGTTTTTTCAACTGCTTCCTAAATTCATTCATCACTCCTCACCCTGATATTTTGTCATATATCATGTAGTCCCAACTATCTTTCCAATCATTCTGAACATTCTCTCTGCTCCAGCTACCTGCTGCTAAATGCACTACCTGCTTTCTCACCTTTATGGCCTTCCTCATACTGTTCCCCATGCCTAGAAAGCCCCCTCTTTTCATATCTCTCCTATAGGAAGCCTTTCCTGACTGACATGGGTAAATGAAAAATGAATTCATTCGTCACCTGCCAATTGACTGCTTATTTTGTGAAGGACAAAGTTGGCTCTTCATGATAAAGTAATAATGAAGAAAGACCTGGTCTCATTACCACAAAGATGTGACTCTATCCTTTGAATCCTGTCTTGCTTTGCTTGGTACTGCTCTTGCCTTACTGTAATTGTTTTTACACATTGCCTTTTTTAAAACTAATTTTTATTTTGAAACAATTTCAAATTTGTAGAAAAGTTGAATGTATTAATAACTCCCATATCCCCATTACCCAGAGATCCCATTTTAGTTTCTTTTATAGAATAGGATATAACCAAGGGCCATGTCCTTCACCCAGTTGTCCTGTCACTCAAATCTCCTTCAATCTGGAACAGTTCTTAAGTCCCTCTTTAACTTCATGACCCTGGACATTTTTGAAGATTACAGGCCAGTTTGGGTTTGTTTGATGTTTCCTCATACAAGACCCAGGTCATGGATTTTTGGCCAGAGTTTCAGAAGTGATACTGAATTCTTATTTCCTCCTATATGGATATCTACTTGTCTCATTGCTGGTGGTATTAACTTTGATCACTTAATTAAGATGATTTTTGCCAAGTTTCTCCACCGTAAATTTATCTCTTTCCCTTTGGAAATAATTGGTATTTTTTTGGAACACACTTTGAAACTATGTAAAATCTATTTACTCAATTCACTTTAATCTACCAGTTTTAGCATCCATTAATGTTTCTTGCCTGAATTATTACCGTAAGGGTTGCCAAATGGTAATTATCCTATTCCAGTATTTATTAGTTGACATTCCACAAGATGTATGTATATATGTATTTATATCAGTGTGTATGAGACATTTCTATTTTATTCAATGGGCTATAATCCATTAAATTATTTATTTTGATGTTCAAAGTGCCCCAGATTTGGCAAGTGTCAGCTTCTTAGAGAAGGTGTGCAAAGATGCTACAAGCTCATCTTTCCTAGCCCCAGCTCCCACTTGAATCAACCACTTTCCTAGAAAGTTCTGTTTTCTTTCTTTTTTTTTTTTTAAATTTAATATAGCATTGGTGTTTAAACATCAAGATCTGGGTGCAAGATATGCTTATAATGCTATGGAGATGTTGCTGCTCCCAGACACTTCCAGTAGACATAATTAGGAAATACATGTATATATATGTACTACGTATACATACATATTTATATACACACAAAGACATTTATCATACATGTCTATATATACACATTTTAAAATGTATATATATTTCCATATTTATCCCTCTAGATATAAGTTGAAATGCATGGGTTCACCCAGATACCTTCAATTCCAATCCAGTACTGCAGATTTCATTCCAGCTTCCTCCTTTTCACATTTGGACCTCCCTTCTCTGATAGTGAAAAAAATGGCTCCCTTTATCTTCAACATGTTTACTTACTTGCTCAATTCCTACATAAAGCAGCCAATCTCTGCCTTGCTCCCATACCCTTCTTGTGTGGTCCTTGGCTGTCGTCCTGCTAGGGGTTGGGGGGAAGGGAGGCAGATTCATAACCTTTTATTTTTTTGGTGTAAAAAAATTTGATGCTACTTTCTAAAATCACGCTTTGACAAGTTATAAAATGCCTATCCTACCTATCTCTTTCTCTTATGCTTCTCCCTATATACTGGAAAATAAACTTGTTATATTCCTTCAAAGTGAACCAGTAAAGGTGATGACTTTAAATTTGAGCAAATATGCTTAATCAACTGTATAACTGAAAAGGCTAGTTTACCTTCTTGGCATGACTCCAAAGTGCACTGCTATAGTCATTAGCACTATGGTTTTGTCCCCACTCAAAGACTCCAAGCTTTTTGAGGTTAGAGGCTGGTTTCTGTTTGTTCTTGAGTCAATCGAAGTACATTGTACAGTGTCTGGAGCAGAATATGTGTCCAATTTGTTAAATTGATTGTTTTCTTCCTCTTAGAAGTGACCAGCTGTTTCAAAGAATTGATTGAACTTACTCATTATCCTGACATTGCATATGAGTAGCCTCAAGCTACACAAATTTCTCATCTGATGCGTCTTTGGAAGCTTGTGGGAAAAGCAGAGGTCAGAGTTTCTACATTGGAAAATCCTTTATAAGTCGAATAATATCCTTAATGAGGAAAATAGGAAGAAAAAAATGGTGCAGATGAGATAAAGGAGGTATCATAAAGATGTATATTTACATAACCTTATGGGTGATGTTACTTTTCCTAGCTCGCAAAATACTATGTAGTGAACAGAATATGTTTGAAATGGAAAGTACCAACTGATGGATAAGGGAGACAGGTGCAAAACTTTTATGCTGGAATTTATAAAAGGAAATAGTAGACAATTGCAAAAAGGAAGTTTTAAGCTTGATGGAATTAGTTTAGGTATAATTTGGCTTGAACATACACATTTCGAGTTCTGCTGGCCTTGTGCCTGGTCTGTGCCAGTCTTCGCCAGTTCTGAGTGCATGTTTACACTATGTTCAAGTCACAACTTTAAGCCCCCACTGCTTTGTTAGCAGGATTTCCAATATCTTTCCAGGAATTCTCTTCCCCCAATAGTTCTCATGCCAAACTGTATCTGTAAACCAGTGTCTTTCTTATTGTCACTGCTGTCTTATTAGGATGACTTTAGAATGGGTCTGCCTTGAAATCTTTATCACCATTGGCTATTTTCATCCCTCTCCTGGCATAATAGGTTAGTTTTTGGACTAACTTAATTTATAGTCTAGCTGAGATAGATTAAAGAAATTATGACTGACGTAAGATAGCACATTGGCCAAGGTTAAAAATGTAGTTTCCGGTTCATTTAACTCTGCAGGAAAGGTCAACCCTTAATAATTGTATAATCTACTAAGCCACATTCTCAAGAGGCTTTTGGTAGACTTGTTTGTGATAGAGATGTGCACATATAGAAAAGATGACCTTGTGATGCTTTTAAAATTCATATTGAAGGAATTTTTTAAACCAATTTGAAATTAACTTGAAGAGATTTACTTAGAAACTTGATTACTTTACCCTAAGTAAGATATGAATTTATTCTCTTCTTTTACTGTCATTAGGAGTCCTTGGAATTGAAGATGGAGGCTGATCTGGCCTGCAGAATAAAAAGATATATTTCTCTCTCATAGTTTTGATGGCTTTACAGGAATAGGCAACACATTTCAAGTCCTGCTGATAGGTATAGGCTTTCACAGAAAGATAGAGTGTCTATCCACAAGAGAACATTGTTTCCCATTGTCTCCCAATTCAGACGTTTTTGATTAACATGGCAACCTATATCTCAGAGCAAACAGTGGAGGCCACTATTCAGAGAAGGTGAGAAGTTAGCTATAGATTTGTCCTCAGATGTCTCCTTTAGTTCTTCCATCTTCCTCTCCCAGGTTGTTGATATGCTGGGACATACAGGCTTTGCTGTTGAGCACTCCAGATAGAATTCCCTATCTGGAGTAGGGCACTAAGAATGATATATATTCATGCCAATGTCCAACCTACGTATATCAATGATACAGTGAAAACCTAGATTAACATAGTTGTGAAAAGCATGTTCTTTTAGTGCAAAAAAAATGTGAATTGGAATCTTGGCTCTGCTACTTCCTAGAAGAGTTTCTTCAACTCTCTTAGTCTCAGTTTATTTGTCACTCATCTGAGGATAATAATACCATGTAGGGTGGTTTTGGGGATCCTATGAGATAATGCCTACAAAGGGCTTCACACAGTGGCTGGCATTAAGTAAATATTCAGAAACGATAACAATTATTATAATTACATAGCTTATGGAAGAGAAAGAAATCCAACTTATATTACTACTCCATTCAAAAAATGAGAGCATAAAAATTCTAAGTCAAAGGATAATGCAGGTTATTACAGGGAAAACAATAAGCTCTGATACAAAAATACAGGAAGTTAGTGGTATCAACTAATCACCTTAAAAGAGGGTCAGAAGGGAGAGGGATGTAGGAAAACAGTGAGAGAGATGGGTTTAGGATATTCACTACCTTCCTTTGTTTCCTATGCTAGATGGCCAGTAGTGCTCTTCCCTTTCAATTTGATTATTACCTCTTTGGAGACTACCTTGTTTCTTCCATAGGAGATTCTTTAGAATTACTATTTTAAGGCTTAACCAACTCACAATTACTACAAAACAAAACAAAACAAAACAACCCTAAAACAAACCTTCAGTGTACTTTGTAGAATGCCATGTTTTAGCAGTCATCTTACCCATTTGAATTCAAGTTTCTCTGAGTTTGAGTTCAGGGATATCTGGCTAAGGCGATGAAGCAAAACTAAACTGATGTTTTCACCAAACTTCCTAGTATTGCCTTTTGAGAAAGAAGCTTCCTCGCCTTACTTAAATACTTAAAGGGCAGATCATTTGCAATTGTAATCCTATTAACAATACACTTCATTACAGTATGCAATTTTGGTCAAACTGACACCTAATTTCAAAAACTGAGCATTTCCTTATATTTTCACACTTTGACACTTCCAAAAATGTCTGTTGAGTAGAAATCTTAGACACAGCAGATGATGTTGTTAAAAACAAATACTTTAAGTTATTGAAAGAGACTACGAGTCAATGTTGTCTACCCAAGGCCATACTTGTTATTAGGTATTTTAAAGTCTCAGGAGTGATTTAGAATGTACACATATGGTCTCAGAAAGTCAGACCTCTTCTGGGCTTTCCACACCTCTGTTTCCATTTAAACCACATTTACTTAGAGTGGAGTGTGACTTTCAGAGAACACACAAAAAAGGTGGAATTGGCTGAAAAGTTTATTTTGTCCCTATCCTGGGCCATTCCATATGTTACAACCAAACTCCTGAAGGGCACAAGTTGGTCCGGCCACAAGACCTAAGAACACGACGGGCATTTAGTCAGGCAAAAGTTTTTTTGGGACTTCCAGAGAGTAAAGAATCTCTGATGGTGGCAGTTCAGAGAATGAAGATAGCACCCCACAAAGAGAAGAGAAAATGAGGGGTGATATAAAAGGGGTTTCAGAACAAGGACATTCCATAGGGTATGAGAGCATAGTTTCTGCTAGGGTCACGTGAAGTGTACACATGGGGTGTGGTGATGTTTTCACAATGCTCGTAGGAAGGACGTTTACTACTTTGGGAAGATTATAGTTTATGATAACATCTATGCATTCTCTCCCCTCTGGGGAGGGTTGTTAACCTTTAGCCTATGCCTAGGTCACGCAGGCGGCTATGTGCTGAGGACTTGGGGGGGCCCTGGGTCTCCACAATCCCCTCTCACGTAGAGACCTATGTTGACCACAGGACAAGCGTTGCATCCACATTCCACAACAACAGTATAAAAGACAACAGAATAATAGGAGACTTCAACCAAAAGCTATTAGACCTATAAAAACATGTACACAACACTGAATATTAATGAGGGTACAGGTCCCACCTTGTGATGCAGTAAGAATATATAAATCCATCCTATTTTGTAAAACTATCTTTCGTAGTTGGGAAATATACCAGGGAAACAGAATCAACAGGAGATATCTGGAAATAGTATGAGATTTTATAAGAGTGTCTAATGTGACCGTGGGGATGCACAAGTCCAGGTTCTGCAGGCAGGCTACAAACCAGGGGCTCCGATGAAAGTCCAATGAAGGTCCTTGATGGTTTCTGGGAGACGCTGGCTGTCCAAAGAGAGCAGAGAAATTCTCTCTGAATACTGAAATCAATTCCCCTTTTAAGGCATTCAACTGATTGGATAAAGCGTCACTCATTGCTGATGGCAACCTCCCTTGTTGATGCAGATGTAATCAGCCATCTATGCAGTAAACTCTCCAATGACTAAAGCCCATAGATGTCCTTGTATTACATTAGCCCAGTGCTTGCTTGACCAAACAACTGGGAACAATTACCTGGCCAAGTTGACACATTAGCCTAACCATCACAGGTAGTTTCTTTGTTTAGTAAGGAAATTGCTACTTTGGAGTCATTAAGGGCTTGAGCAGTGTGATTGGCTAAAGCTGTTATGAGTTTTTCAGTGACAATTGCAGCACCACCTGGCACAAAAACGGCCAGTGGATAGAACCACCCAGCGGTGCGCCATATTCTATATATAGCCTTGACAGAAAAAGTACACAACTCAGGGAGTAACCACCCCACATCACAGATTTCCTCTTGTCGCTCTATGCAAACAAGAGTGATGCAATCTAGGGTGACAGACTCAGCCATTAACCATCCCAAACCATTATATACAGCATATCCTAATAAAGGCCTGGGCTTATTCACCTGTTCCCTTACAAGGGAAAAAATATAATTATGAGTCTCATTGAAAGACAGCAGCTAAATCTCAGTCTTAAATGAGAAGGTCTTGTTCCAAAACTTGTCAAAGGGTCATATTCTGCCATGCCAGCAAGGTGTTCCATGCTGTCCAATTTGCAGAAGTTATGGCCCAAAGAAGGCTAGTAGCACCCGAGGATGGTAAGTCTGTGCAAACCCAACATTGGGTTCAATTGTGGGCGTGGATTACCACTTGAGAAGGGTAATGGCTAGGGTACTTTGGACAAAAAGAAAGATGTTTATGGAGAACAATAAGGGGCAGATCATGCTAGTCTAACAATATATAAGCAACATTTCCATTAACAAAGTACCAGTCAGGGGAGTCCTATGAGGAGACTTACAAAACCATACATTTTCCCCTTCTAAGTTCTGAGTTTTCTATGGTGACATCAAAAACCAGTTTTGGCATTAAGAAGAGTCCACATAGACACACACAGGACCCCAGCTATTTGCTGCCCTGATTGGTTGCCTTTCCACCTTCATCTGTCAGCTTTCAGGGAACCACTGGGGAGGCCTTTCTGTTTGGAGTTATCCAGGATTTCTTTTGAGTATAGGAATTTCAAACTAGGCCTCATGACCAGGGTCTCTGGTGGACTTTATTCTGACCAGCTGCCTTCCCTGTTTCCTATACTAACCTGCCTCAACAAACCCTTCAGAGAGTTCACACCCTTATACCTAAGGGGGAACTGAAGGGTGATGGTCATTCTTCTGTAGCTGCTTCCTGTTGGTTAGGGGCAGAAATTCCCTTCTTGAAGAGGTGTGAAACTCTCTGGCTATTCTATTGAAGTTGAGGGAAGGTGGGTCCGGCACTGTGGCTGGAGCTGGATGAAATCCCCACATGACTAATACCTTGTTCTGGAAGGCGTTGATTCTGGAAGAAACAAACTTATTTAGAAATTTGAAGATACAAATAGGATAAAGAAAATGGTGGTAAGTGGCCCCAAAAAGGGGACTAACAATTACATATTGAACTATGGAATTGAGAAAGGCCAGGTGCCTCCAGAGGCTGCATCCTCCCAAAACTGATGGGCTTGATCTTGTAAGTTTCAAATGCTGTCTAGGAAACTGCCTCCCCCAGTTCCCAAAGCAGTGGTTATGCCAAGGACGGCTAGGAGAGGTATGAGGAGACGCACTGCCCTAGACCTAAACTCACAAAGACATTATAGGCAACAACAAGATAAACATATGGCAAGCAAAATAAAGACAATATTTAAGAAAGCCATTCTTTTTATCTTATAGACATGTTCATTAATTAGAAAATGAATTAAGTTTACAAAGACTTTGAACATGTTCAATATCCTTCTGCATATGATCCAAAATAGAAGAAATATTATCATATTCATCAGGTATATAGGTACAGCACTTAATACTAATCAATGCACTAATCAATGCACAAATTCCTCTTTGAACTGTAGTTAATAGATCTAAGCTCCAGGTTTGCAATACCACACATGTTGTCTACCCATGAGAGCAGGTCATAATGCCAATTGTGTCTGTTTAGGTTCTATTCACATTACTCTGGTAATTATTGCTCCACTTGGTATATCCTTCACACAGCCAGCATGCTGCAGCACCATTGGCCCTTGGAGTGAAGCTCCAGTATTTCACAGGCCTGGTGCATAGTGCCCTTTGGCCAGTTTGGCCATAGTGCCAGTTTGGATATTTACAATATCCATTGTAAATCTGGCCACATTGAGCCATCACCGGCTGCTGCAGTAGTCTGAAACTGCAGTGTACTTTCCATCTACTTCAGGAGCCATATTCAGAGATGTGGTAGATACTTTTATTATTTTAGTAGTCATAGTGAACAACCTAACCAATAACTCAAATGGAGAGGCACCATGCAGCATATTGGAGGCATAGTTTGAATGTACAAGAGAGTTTTACAGTACTGTAGTCTATCTCTTAATTTTTATACACTTTCTAAAAACTTCCAATGCAGTTTATAACATTAAATGGTCTTAACTAATTTTAGTACTTTACTTTTTACTTCTACACCTTTACCAGGATTACTTTAATTAACAGATATTTTACTTTAGCAGTTTAAGAAAAACTACTTTCTCTATTATTTTATGAAAACCTAAGATTCTCAATGGAATTGAGAATTTTCCCCCTACCACCATTTTAATATGCAAATTGAGGTGGCCTCTGACAGGTTTCCCTGTTATAAAGCTACCTTTTGTTATCAACATCAATTCAGGTTTCTAGTTAATAATGGCTTCCTGGAATTAGCCATTTAAATATTTCAGTTTCGAAAATGCTTTTGCAAATTTCCCATAACTATCCACAGGCAAAAACTTATAATTTTCATCATCTTAAAGATGATTAATACATATAATGCTAATTTAGGACAGACTTTCAATTTCATTAAACACAAACTTACAATTTTTATCATCTTAAAAACTTAACAGACTTAATACTACCTTATTTTATTAGTATCCATATTAACCTAGGGAGATTACACCCAAGCTAAATAAAATTGGAACAATTAAAGTTTATGCAAGAGATGTTCTTTTTCCTTCCTTCCTCCACAGGAGGCTAAAACTCTTTTTTCTTTAATAATATTCTAAAATTGTGAATAACCTTAAAAGCATACTGACTGCCAAGTTCTGGAAAATATTATAATTGTTTAATTTGTTTTAATCATAATTTAGAAAAATCTTTCCATAGCTTTTAAGAACTTTTTCTTTACTTGCTGAAATTTGACCATTGGATTATTACTGTCATCTTAAAAACTGTTAAAATTTAATTGGGAATCACAGGACAGACTATACCAAACAAGGTTTATTCTGTAATATCCCCTCTGTCCCTATCATTTTAATTTCCAGCCTAGTAGACAGAATTCTCCCCTATCTTTCCACACCCAGCCCATCACCCATAGTCTCCTAAACTGGCTTTAATGAGTCACTGGAATTCAGGCAAGGTTAGGAGAAGAAAGACACTGGAAACAGGATAGGTTATAGAAAGATTATGGAAGAATTCATGATAAACTTTTTAGTTTCTTTCCTTTAAATAGTTTCTTTATTCAGATTTTATGTGACATTTTATCCTGTTTGGCTTCTCCAATTTGGGCTTCAGGACTATTCATTAACCTATATAAGCACTCATTTAATTTTTAGTAATTTGAACAGAGCTCTTTTAAGAATTTTCATTTGTTAATTTAATATTACCATCTGGAGGTATGAAAATATACACTGAACAAACAGACAAACACAAAAAGAGTTAAGACACACCAACAGAAACATAAAACTCACTAATTTGACTCATAATTCTTACTCCTTTGGTATGGCTATGTCCAAGCTCTCCATCATTTCACATCTCTGATTTTTACTGCTTTTAAGATCTCCTTTGGAATCAGTATTGCCTGTAATATGTAAATTCATTGTTGGAAACACTTTGATTAGTAACCAGCAACCAGTTAGGTAGACTTGAGCAGTATAAATGCAGTTAAGCACGAATTTAGCAGTTTAGACAGACAGACATTTAACACTTACATATTCTGGATTATTCTTCAGGTACACTTAGGCTTGAAGTTTAGGAGTAAGCTATTGATTTGAAACTCAAAGTTCTTTTTAACACCTTGATAAAAATTCTCATCAAAATAAAATATGAATGAAACTTAAAATATCATCAAAATTACATCCCATTAAACTCTTCCAGTTAACACAATTTTGCAATATAACCGATCATCAACTTGGCACAGGCGATCTGTTAAGGAATATTTCATCTCTGCCTGTGCTAGGACTAATCCCTTTCTAGCTTTAACTTTTCTTCTAAGTGGTGCACAGAGGCCTTTGCTGCTGCTTCTGCCTCAGTAGACACCCACAAGTCTCCTAACAGGGAACATACTATAGCTGCCACTATCTGACAGTTTCCCTTTTCCTTATTCAAGTGCAACTGCTCTGCTATCTGCTGCAGCACAGCCAGCATACCTACCGGAGGTTTTAGGGCATCCCCATATTCTCTCAGCAGTCCCCACTCATCCTGGAGGGCAGCCACCCCTCCCCACATGGAAATTATAGGCCAACCCAGGCTTTCCCCCATAGATTCTCCTTTCCCTGCGCTCATGCCTGCGACTGCCAGTGGTCCTTTGGTCTCCTGGCTGTGGTTTGCCAATTGTAGCAACCCAACCCCTGAAGGGCATGAGTTGGTCTGGCTGTGAGACCAAAGAACACACCTGACATTTAGTCAGGCATAAACTTTATTGGGACTTGACAGGAGAGAATCTCTGATAGCGGCAGTTCAGATAATGAAGGTAGCGCTTCACAAAGAGATGCAAAAATGAGGGGTGATATATAAGGGGTTTCAGAACAAGGACATTCCATAGGGTATGAGAACAGAGTTCCTGTTAGGGTCACTTGAAGCGTACACATATGGTGTGGTGATGTTTTCACAATGCTTGTAGGAAGGAAGTTTACCAGAGACGTTTACTGCTTTGGGAAGATTATAGTTTATGATACCATCTAAGCATTCTCTCCCCTCTGGGGAGGGTTGTAAACCTTTAATTTATGTCTAGGTCACACAGGCAGCTACATGCTGAGGACTTGGGGATGGGCTGGGACTCCAAACCAAAGCTTTTTGTAATACCTCATTTCTTCCTTTTTTTCTCTAATTCTTTATTTTCTATTTAATTTTTTTTTATTAGAGAAGTGCGTTTACAAAACAATCATGTATATCATATAGGATTCCCATACATTGCTTCACCAACACCTTATATTGTTGTGACACATTTGTTACAAATGATGAAAGAACATCATCATATTACTGCTGTCTATAGTCCATAGCATATAATTGGTGTATTTTTCCCACAAACTATCCTATTATTAAAACCATGTATTAGTATTGTATATTTGTTATAGTTCCTGAGAGAACATTCTCATATTTGTTCTGTTAATTACAGCCCATCATCCACCACGGGGTTCACTGTGTTATGTGGTCTCCCTTCTTGTACAGTCCATCCAAAGTGTACACTCAGTGGTTCTCAGTTTCATCACAGCATTGTGTTTTCATCACCTTAGTCCATTTTAGAACTTTTTTATTACTCCAAAGGGAAAAATCCCATACCCCCGGTGGCAGTTTGATATTGTTTATGAATTCCAAAAATAGATATTGGATTATATTTGTAAAATGGTCTGTAACTCCCAGGCATATTAGATTATATTGGATTGTGAAGTTTCACTTTTACTTGACTAAATAACGACTAAGGCTTTGATTGGGCCACATCAATAGGACGTTGCATCCCTGTCCTCTTGGTGGGTGGCGACTCACAGAGAAACTGCACCTCAGAGAAGTGAGGTTTTGATCCCGGAGCCCGGGAAGTAAACACACAGAGAAGCAGATACGTGAGGAAGGAGAGAAGTCCCCATTAAACACAGGCAGAGGCCTCGGTAAGAGAGACGAGCTGTTCGCCTCATAGTCTACAGCTGGCCTTGTGGAGAAAGCACAGCAGCTGAGCCCAAATAGAAACAAGTCCCAGGAAGAGAGGAACCCAGGAAGCCTGAACCTTTGCAGACATCGGCAGCCATCTTGCTCCAACACGTGGCAACAGACTTTGGTGAGGGAAGTAACTTTTCCTTTATGGCCTGGTAACTGTAAGCTTCTACCCCAAATAAATACCCTTTATAAAAGCCAACAGATTTCTGGTATTTTGCATCAGCATTCCTTTGGCTGACTAATACCTAACCCATGATATATACACATATCTATCACTTGCTCTTTCTTCTTTTTTAATGTAAGCATTGAGGGCTATAAATTTCCCTCTCAGCACTGTCTGTGCAGTGTCCCATAGGTTTTGACATATTGTGTTCTCATTTTCATTCATCTCAAGATATTTGCTGCATTCTCTTGCAATTTCTTCTTTGACACCCTGATTATTTAAGAGTATATTGTTTAATATCCATATATTTATGAATTTTCCCCTTTTTTCTGTCTATTATTGATATCCAGCTTTATTCTGTTATGATCAGAGAAAGCGTTTTGTATAATTTCAATCTTTTAAAATTTATTGCAACTTGTCTTGTGACCCAACATATGGTCTATCTTGGAGAAGGATCCATGAGCACTTGAAAAGAATGTATATCCTGCTATTTTGGGGTGCTCTATAGATGTCTGCTAGGTCTAGTTAACTTATCATATTATTCAAGCTCCTGTTTATTTATTTATTTTCTCTCCAGATGTTCTATCCAATACTGAAAGTGGTGTATTGAAGTCTCCAACTATTATTGTAGAGACATCTATTTCTCCCTTCAGTTTTGCCAGTGTGTGTATACCTCCTATATCTTGAGGCACTCAGGTTAGATGCCTAAATGTTTAGCAGAGTTATTTCTTCTTGGTGAGTTGCCTCTTTTATTAATATATAATGACCTTCTTTGTCCCTTGTAATAGTTTTGCACTTATAACCTATTTTTTTCTGATGTTAGTGTCACTACTCCAGCTCTTTTTTGGTTACTATTTGCAGAAATATCTTTTTCCAACCTTTCACTTTTAACCTGGTTGTGTCCTTGTATCTGAGATGAGTCTCTTGTAGACAACATATAGATGACTCATATTCTCATTTCTTTTTAACTAAAGAAAAAATATTTCTCTGGGGTCAATACCAGTGTACTTATTCATATAGTAAAAATAAATAGCATTCAGATGTAAAATATTTGTCCCTGGATATTTAAATCAGAGAAATGCAGTGGCATGGAATCCAAGAGGAGAAAACATTTAGAAAAAGAAGCAATAGTCAATAATGTTAATGTTAAATAGAACAAATAGGCCTTAGAAAATAAGGCTTAAGAAAAAACTACTAGATTTGATGAGGTCATTGATAACCCTTGAGAGATTTTAGAGGAAAAGTGATTGGTAAGCCTAATTTTTTTTGAGGGGTCTGGGGTGCTAGTGGCTGATTATGATAGAAATTTTAAGGTGTATGAACCAATGTATGTAGAATATCCTTTAAAGGAATTTGTGGAAGGAAGACAATATTGAAGATGGTAGCTGTAAAGATCAGTAGTAGCCTTGATGAAACAGCCTTTAAGCCTATATTTCAATGAAGCTACTTTGAGTTTCTTTGAAGACAGAGAATATCAATCTTTTGGAAGAAAATGTTGAAGATTCTGAGAAGGGAATGTATAAATAAAAGAATTAGATCGTCTAGGAGTAAGGAATGATTCTTATTTTATACTTTTACTTTCTAAACATTGAAAATAGTATCAGCATTTATTAGAATGGGTGATGTACACTTTGGAAAATGTTATCATGTTTGCAAAGGACTCTTATTCACAGCTTTATGTCTAAACATTAATGCTGACAGTCATGGGCATGTGACCTATCCTGTAAGGATCCACTGCCAGGAACACTTTTTAAGCGTAATCTAAGCTAAAAGAAAGAACTAGTCAGACTACCAGGTTAGATTAGTTCTCTGAGGGAGGGGCTTGTTATGGATATTCTATATCAGCCTGTCACATTCTGTGGCCAAATATAGAAAGTGCTCCCATCAGAATGCAGAGCTTAAAAACAGTGCCATAAATAACAATTCCAATGTGTCATGTGGAGCGATCACTGCTCCCACCACCCTCGTTCTACTCTTTTATTCTGAAGGGTAAATGTGTTCTGATGAACTAATTGAGATTTTGGCCTTTTTCTCTAGTTGCCTGTTCCTTTACTCAAAATTAATTTTTTATGAGTCACAGTGAGTTAATTAGTGTGATTAGCTCACTCTTCTCCATGCTTGCATTTTTACAAGCTTTAAAGTCAAGATACTGTTTACACAGATGACTATTTGCAGGTGGATAAGTCTTGAGTTATTGTCTTGGAATGGCTATTATCACATTAGTAAGATGTCGTTTATATTTCCTGATTCTCTAGGAAGAAGCATCTCACCATTACACCCCATTTTAGTACTTTCATTTTCAATAAGTATTAAAAAAACTACTTTTCTATCAACAACATTTTTGCTTCAAAATATGAGATTTCAAACATTTAAAATATTTATTATAAAATATTAAAATTGTTTGTTATAAAAACATTTTATACTTTCAAAATATGAGATTTCAAATTCCAAAAGAATTGATTTCCTATACATAGGTTTAAGGACTTGGTGGTGGTAAACATTTTATTCATGAGGTTGTCACCATAATGAAAAATCAATGAGTCTTTAACTTGTACCTATTGAACATTTGAGGCTAGGTGGAAATGTGCACATCTAGGGCAAGTCTGATTTTAAAACTGAAATCAACTGATGGCAAGTGCAACAATGACAATGGAATGATATCAATAGATAATTTATTGATGGTAAATAAAGGTAGTTTGTTTGAAACTTTTTTCTTTTTTAATTTTATTTTTAAGTTTGCTAGCTTTTTACATTTAAAATTTATTAAAGTATATAATTCATACATGAACATGCAAAACATAAATAATAAATATAAGTGAAAGTTGTGAAGTTACAAAACAAACATGCATAACATCATACAGAGCTCCTATACATTACCCTACCACAAATAGTTTGCATTGTTGTGAAACATTTGTAAAAACATATGAAAGAGCATCATCATAGTATTATTACTAACTATAGTCCATATCTTATATTTGGTGTATTTTCCCCCCAACCAACCCTATTATTTTTTTTTGTTCATAAACCATGTTATTTATCTAAAGTGAAACATCAGTGACACTTAGTAGAATCACCAAGTTGTGCATTCATCATTTCATTCAATATTAGAGCATTTACTCCAAAAAACAACAAAAAACCCCATTATCATCCCTATGTGTTAGCACTAATAATTACAAATCCTATGATTTGTTTTCATCATTTCTCTTCATTTTCAAACATTCACAAACAATTTTTACCAGTTATGCACAAATTAAACCTCAGCTTTCCATTCTCTAACCATGTTCTTTTCTCTGGTGACTTATATTCTGTCTATTAACGCCATTAGTTTGCTCATTATATTTAGTTCATAACAGAGAAATCATACAATATTTGTCATTTTGTGCCTAGCTTCCTTCACTCAACATAATGTCCTCCAGGTTCATCCATGTTGTCATATGCTTCACAACTTCAATTCTTTTTACAGCTGAATAATATTCCATCATGTGTATATATCACAGGTTATTTATCCATTTGTCAGTTGATGGACACCAGGGTTGTTTCCATCTTTTGGCTATGTGAATAAAGTCTCTATGAACATCAGTATGCAGATGTCTATTCATGTCACTGCTTTCAGTTCTTCTGGGTATATACTTAGTAATGGTATTGCTGGGTCACATGATCGATCTATATTTAACTTCCTTAGGAACCACCAAACAGATTTCCACAGTGGCTACACTACATTCCCACCAACAGTGAATAAGCATTCCTATATCGCCACATCCTCTTCAACATTTGTAGTTTTCTGTTTGGTTAATAGCGGCCATTCTAGTAGGTGTGAAATTATATCTCATTGTAGCTTTGATTTGCATTTCCCTAATAGCCAGTAATGTTGAACATTTTTTCATGTATTTATTCACCATTTGTATTTCTACTTTAGAAAAATGTCTATTCAGGTCTTTTGTCCTTTTTTTTAATGAGGTCATTTGTCTTTTTATCATTGAGTTGTAGGATCTCTTTGTATATATCATGGATATTAGACCCTTGTCATATGTGTGATTACCAAATATTTTCTTCCATTGAGTAGCCTGCCTTTTTACCCTCTTCACAAAGTCCTTTGAGGTGCAGAAGTGTTTAATTTTCAGGAGGTCCCATTTATCCATTTTTTCTTTTGTTGCTCATGCTTTGGGTGTAAGGTTTATGAGACCTCCACCTACTACAATGTTTTGTAGATGTTTCCCTACATTACCTTCTTGGTGTTTTTTGATCCTGGCTTTTATGTTTAGGTCTTTGATCCATTTTGACTTGATTCTTGTATACAGGGTGAGATAGGGGCCTCTTTCATCCTTTTGGTTATGATATCCAGTTCTTCCAGCACCATTTGTTGAAGACTGTTCTGTTCCAAAAAAGTGGACTTGGTAGGCTTATCAAAAATCAGTTGACCATAGAAGTGAGGGTTTATTTCTGAATTCTCAATTCGATTACATTGATCAATGTGTCTATCTTTATGCCAATACCGTGCTGTTTTGACCTCTGTAGCTTTATAATACACTTCAACTTCACTCTTCTTTTTCGGGTTGTTTTTGGCTATTCAGGACCCTGTTCCCTTCCAAATAAGTTTGGTAATAGACTTTTCTATTGCTGTAAAGTAGACTGTTGGAATTTTGATTGGTATTGCATTGAATCTAGAGACTAATTTGGGTAGAATTGACATCTTCATGATGAATAGTCTCCCAATCCATGAAGACAGAATGCCTTTCCATTTGTTTAGGTCTTCTTTGATTTCTTTTAGAAGTGTTTTACAGTTTTCTGAATACAGATCCTTTACATTCTTGGTTAAATTAATTCCCAGATATTTGAGTCTTTTTGCTGCTGTTATAAATGGAATTTTTTTCTTGATTTCCTCCTCAGCTTGCTTATTACTAGTGTATAGAAATGCTACTGAATTTTGCATATTGACATTGTATCCTACCATTTTGCTGACCTCACTTATTAGCTCTAATAGCTTTGTTGTAGATATTTCAGGATTTTCTAAATATAGGATCATGTCATCTGCAAATAGTGAAAGGTTTATTTCCTCTTTTCCAATTTTGATGCCTTTTATTTCTTTTTCTTGCCTAATTGCTCTAGCTAGAACTTCTGGCACAATGTTGAATAACAGTGGTTATAGTGGGCATCTTTGTTTTGTTCCTGATGTTGGCTGTGGGATTTTCATATATGCCCTTTATTATGTTGAGGAACTTTTCTTCTATACTTATCTTTTGAAATGTTTTTTTTTTATTATTATTTTTTAATCAAGAACAGATGTTGGATTTTGTCAAATGCCTTTTCTGCATCAATTGAGATGATCATGTGGTTTTTTCCCCTTTGATTTGTTAATGTGGTATATTACATTAATTGATTTTCTTATGTTGAACCACCCTTGCATACCAGGAATAAAACCCACTTGATCGTGGTATATAATTCTTTTAATATTCTGTTGAATTTGACTTGCAAGTATTTCATTGAGAATTTTTGCATGTATTTTCATTAGAGAGTTTGTTCTGTAATTTTCCATTGTGTAGTATCTTAATCTTCTTTATCTGGCTTTTATACTAGGGTGATGTTGGCTTCATAAAATGTGTTGGGCAATTTTCTCTTCTTTTCAATTTTTTGGAAGTTTAAACAGGATTGGTATTAATTCTTTTTGAAATGTTTGGTAGAATTCACCTGTGAAGCCATCTGGTCCTGGATATTTCTTTGTTGGAAGATTTTTTATGACAGATTCAATCTCTTTACTTGTGATTGGTTTGTTGCATTCCTGTATTTCTTGTAGAGTCAATGTACATTGCTTTGTGCATTTCTAGAAATTTGTCCATTTCATCTAGGTTGTCTAATTTGTTGGCATACAGTTTCTCATAAAATCCTCTTATGATCCTTTTCATTTCTGTGGTGTCAGTCATAATGTCCCCGTTTTCATTCCTGATTTTATTTATTTGCATCTTCTCTCTCTCTTTTAATTTTTAAATTTTTTGAGGTACTGGGGCCAGGGATTGAACCTGGGACCTCATATGTGGGAAGCTGGCATTCAACCACTAAGCCACATCACCTCCCCTGAGTTGGGTTTTTCACTTGTTTGCCCTTTTTTTTTTTTCTTAAGGAGGCACCAGGGACTGAATCTGGGACCTCCCATGTGGGAAGCAGGGACTCAACTGCTTGAGCCACATCCACTTCCCCTCTCTCTTTTTTCTGTTAGTCTTGCTAAAGGTTTGTCAATTTTATTGATCTTCTCAAAGAAACAGCTTTTGGTTTTGTTGATTTTCTCTCTCTCTCTCTTTTTTAAATTTTGTTCTCAATTTCATTTATTTCTGCTCTAATCTTTGTTAATTCTTTCTTTCTGCTGCTTTGGGATTGGTTGGCTGTTCTCTCTAGTTTCTCCAGTTGTTCAGTTACACCTTTGATTTTAGCTCTTTCTTCTTTTTAAAGATAGGCATTTAGGGCTATAAATTTCCCTCTTAGCACTGCCTTTTCTGTATCTCATAAGTTTTGATAAGTTGTGTTCTCATTTTCATTCGTCTCAAGATAGCTACTAATTTCTCTTTCAATTTCTTCTTTGACCCACTGATTGTTTAGGAGTGTGTTGTTTAGCATCCATATATTTGCAAAATTTCCCCTTTCCCACCTATTATTTCCAGTTTCATTCCTTTATATTCAGGGAAGATGCTTTGTGTAATTTCAATCTTCTTAAATTTATTGAAAGCTGTGTTGTGGCCCTACATGTGGTCCGTCCTGGAGAAAAATCCATGAGCACTTGAGAAGAATGTATAATCTGCTGATTTGGGGTACAGTGTTCTGCATATGTCTGTCATGTCCACCTCATCTATCATATTGTTCAAATTTTCTATTTCATTGATGATCTTATATCTAGTTGTTCTATCTATTGATGTGTCATGTTGAAGTCACCACCTATAATTGTAGGGTCATCTATTTCTCCATTTAATTTTGCCAGAGTTTGCCTCATGTATTTTGTGGCAACCTGGTTAGGTTTTTTGCTCCTTCCTGGTGGATTGTCCTTTTTATTAATATATAATGGACTTCTGCATCTCTTATCACTTTTTTCATTTAAAATCTGTTTGTCTGACACCAGTATAGGTACACCTGTTCTCTTTTGGTTACTATTTGCATGAAATATCTTTTTCCAGTCTTTCACTTTCAGTCTATTTGCATCCTTGGATCTAAAGTGAGTCTCTTGCAGACTGCATATGGATGGCTCATGTTTTTGTATCCATTCTGTCAACCTATGTCTTGACTGAGGAGTTTAATCCATTAACATTCGATGTTGTTACTGTAAAGTCATTACTTACTCTAGCCATTTTATCCTTTGGTTTTCACATGTCATATCTTATTTTTGTCCATCTTTTTGCTTTTTGGTTACCCTTTCTGATATTCTTCACTTATATATTCTCTTCCAAGTCTCTCTCACTTCTCTTTTCTTTTCTGGCTGCAGAGCTTTCTTTAGGGCTTCCTGCAGAATTGGATTCTTGTTTATGAACTCTCTTACTTTCTGTTTATCTCTGAATATTTTAAGCTCACTGTCATATTTGAAGGAAAGTTTTGCTGGATAAGGAATTCTTGGCTGGCAGTTTTTCTCTTTCAGTACCTTAATTATATCATACCACTCACTGCCTTCTTGCCTTCATGGTTTCTGAAGGGAAATCCACACTAAGTTTTATTGGGCATCCCTTTTACGTGATGTTTTGCTTTTCCCTTGCTGCTTTCAGAATTTCCTCTTAATCTTTGGCATTTTCATTCTGAATATTATGTGTCTTGGGGTAAGTCTATTTGGATTTATTGTAATTGGAGTATGCTGTGCTTCCTGGATGTGTATATTCATGTCTTTCACAAGAGCTGGGAAATTTTCGGCCATTATTTCCTCAGATACTCTTTCTGCCCCCTTTCCCTTCTCTTCTCCTTCTGGAACTCCCATAACACATATATTGATGCACTTCTTGCTGTCATCTAACTCCCTGAGTCCCTCCTCAACTTTTTCCATTCTTTTCTCTCTATGCTCTTCTCTCTTTTCAACTTCAGTTGTTCTTCCCTTTATGTCACAGATTCTTTTTTCTGTGATTTAAAATCTGCTGTTGTGTGACTCTATTGTATTTTTAATCTCGCTTATTGTCTTTCATTCCCATAAGCTCTGTTATTTTTCTATCCAAGATTTCACATTTTTCTTTGTGTTCACCCAGTGTCTTCCTAATGTCTTTTATTTCTTTTGCCAGATTGTCCTTCATCTCCATGATTTGATTTAGGAGATTTGTATGAACCTCATTGATTAGCTCTTTCAAGTCCTGTGTCTCATTTGGAGCTTTGATTTGTTCCTTTGCCTGAGTCATATCTTCCTTTTTCTTTGTATGGCTTGTAACTTTTTGGTGATGTCTAGGCATCTGATTCTGATGCTGAGTTTACTCTGATGTTCAGTTTCTCTCTCTTGCCTAGGGATTTACTGTTAAGTAACTGTATGCTACCATCTTTGTCTCTTAGTTCAAGTTGTTCTAGATATTTAGGATTGCTTCTGTTTAACTGCTCATACCAGGGTCAAGGACCCAGTAATGGAGTGCAGACCAGTTTTCAAGGGCCTTAGAGAGGGGGCAGGGCAGTAAAGGTACCTGCTTGCCTTTTATTTTTCCCTTTTTGTGCAGTTTTCGATTCTGCCAGAAGATGGTGCTGTTTGACAGATCTCTCTGCTGGGACCCCAGGTACTATGGGGAGAATGCATTCAGAGTAACTCATCAGGTAGGTAGGCAGTGCAAAAACAATATCCTCAGGGCTGGTCAAGCCTCACAAACAAACTTTCTCAGAAGCAGTTCTCCTCCCTTGTCCAGCAGGCCCCTTCCTCCCTCTGCCTCCTCAGCAACCAGCCTGGGGAAGTAGGGAGGGTGTTTGACAAGGCAAATTTTCTTTAGCTCCCTGATGGCTCCCATTGCAAGCAATGTTGCAGCCCCACCCAGCCTGGAAGTTTGTGATTCCTCCAATGCAGCAGATCAAGTTTGCTGGCCCAAATCTGAATTTGCTGTAGGTTGTGTCCCTCTTTCTCCCCTTTCTTGGGGAAGAGGACCCCTGCAATCCCCTCAGTCCACAGCCACTGCAGTCCACAGCAACTGCAGTCTGCAGACTGCTGTTTGCTCTGAGGGTGGGGGGGATGGGACCACCTGCTACTTCTGCAGCTCTACTCACAGGATTTTTCAGGCAGCTGAGCCTCCTTTCCTTTGCCCCTCTCTCTTCTGGGTGGTGTCTCGCCTTCTCCTGGTGTCCTGAGTCTCAGAGCAGTCCTCCAGACAGTCTCTGCTTGTCCTCTAGCTATTTTTTTCTGGGAAAGAATTGATCCTTCTGCCTCTCTAATCCTCCATCTTCCTGGAAGTCCTGGTTTGAATTTAATGTCCTGAATGTGGGATATCAAGGTTTGGGGAAAGATTTTTTTTTTTCAAAATGACTTTTCTTCAAACTCTATGCGAATATGTTGTATTACTTGACAACAAAATTAGTTCTGAAATCAGCAGACTTGGAAATACTTTCATAAAAGAAAAAGGTTTGGTTTGATGATCCTAGGACAGGAAGTCAGTTTAGCCATGATATCAACTTTCACTACCACACTGGACAAGCTATTTAACTGTTCTGGCTTGATCATCCATAAAGAGAAAACAAGCTTATCTTTCTCTCAGGAGTATGGTAAGGGTGACTTGATTAAAGTATGGAAATGACATTAACAGTTAAATATGATTATATAAAATGATGTAATGATAGTAAAATCGGTGAAATTCATGAATGGAGGAGTTGGTTGTTGGTCAAAATACAACCTAAAACATCAGTTGTATATGGTATATAAAAGTTGTCTCTTTATAGAGTATTTCTAAATAAAGAAGCCAAGTAAAATTTCCCTGAGTTGTTGACATTTGGTATTAAATATAGTCATATTTTCACAAAAATCCACTTGATGATCAGATCTAACTAACTAGACTAACTCATGGTGGGAGTGCTGTGAGGGGGAAGTATAAGTCCATCACTCTTCACCTAGATTACTTTGCAGGGGGAAGTCCATGAAACCATTCAAATTAATTGTCAGCAAAGGCTAAGCATATATATTTGTATACATGAAATTAAGCAAATATACATATGTCCATACCTTTTATAAGAATCCCCAAAAATCCATGATCCACAAAGAGGTTGTGCCCACTGTTCTAGGGATTTTGATGGTGGCAATAGGTAGGGTCATATTAAAGGGCCCTGGGTTGAAGGTAAAATCCAGTTAAGTAACATCAAAAGCAACCTTAAGTGGAGAAAAAAATGACAAAAGGTCAGCCTGGAGACTGAATAAGACCTGTGCCTGGTCATCGTAAGGATTGCAGCTAATTATGGCTTTACATATATAAGAAAGCCAAGGATTCTTATTTGTTTTTACCTCTATTTTGAGGACCACCTCTTCCTCCTAGGGCAGCTTTTTTTTTCTGCCTTTCAATCTCAGAATTGTAGCCTCTTTTTCTCCAGCTTTCTTGAAAGCAAGAGTCTGTGTGTGAACTTTGAACCAAGTCACCCCACCTATTAAAGTTATGATGTGTTATGCTATGATGCATGGGCCAGTGGGGCTACAGGTGATGAGGGCTGCAGCTATAGAATAAGTTTTCTTGGGCTAGAAAACTTTCAAATGAGGACAGAAGATATTAATATTGAGGAATAGACAGAACTTCTGAATTCAGTTAAAATGAAAAGGCACTGCTCCCGGGAGGCCTGTGCTCTGATGGCCAGGGTTTTAAAACCCACTGAAGTGTTGATAAATGAGTTAACAATACTCCCAGGTTAGATGGAATCAGAGCTTTCTCCTGTTATGGCAGGGATTGTATCTGAGTTTTTCCTGTTCTCTAAGATTCATATTTTCTGAGTGACTGACATTGAAAAATGAATGCTTCACACTACAGTAACTAAGAAATTTTGGGCAGTCATCTCTATCCACTCTGAGTAAAATAATGATCCATGACCAACTTCAGACTGCTCAGGCAATCAGCGGCAGGGTCTAAACTGCTGTGTCTGACTCTCTCCCACACAGGCAGGCTAAATTTCCTTTGATTGCTTTTATTTGGTGACTCAACATTGTCTTTCCTGAGTTTTTCTTCTGTTGTGTGCACCAATAGGAACATAATTCATTTAATCTGTATGGCCCTTGGCACCTAATTATTTTCCTATCTCTCATGATGCCTTGATATTTCCAGGTTTCCTAACATGTATACTGTGGTGGTTTGTAGCTGTATATACTCCAGAAAAACATGTTCTTAAACTTAATCCATTTTTGTGGGTGTGAACCCATTGTAAATCGGAACTTTTGATGAGGTTACTTCAGTTAAGATGTGTCTCAACTCAATCAGGATAGGTATTAATCTTACTACGGGAGTCCTTTATAAGCAGAATGAAATTCAGTAAAGAGAGAAAGCCACAGGAAGCAAGAAACTGAAGGTCAGTGGAACCAAAAAGAAAAGGGAGAGGCCAGGAGTGACCACCATGTGCATTGCCATGTGACAG